>WWPM01023575.1:0-41882 GCA_023279145.1 Glomeris maerens
CAATTCGTCCCCCACAATTCGCCCCCAGAACGACTTTTAACATCTTTTAACAAGTTAACATTTTAACATTGCAATTCTCCCACAGCCCAATTTTTAACATATCAACATGTTCATATGAATTGTCGTGCATATCGCATCGGCGTTGACTATACATAATAGGATAAATTAAGCCACAATGTGTGAATGCACAGAATTCATGCTTGCATCAAAACTGGAAGTTGTATGCAGTACCACGCAGGTAATCGATGACATTCCAATTAGCAAAAATTTAGTGGACGATGATTTGAATGCGAGTGGATATCGCCACATGTTTCTTGTTTCTTGAATTTCCAGGCTGACCAGCAACCAGTTGTGTGATATCGAAATTGTGCAGACCTTGTTGCCGTTTTAAAGCATCGATTTATCCTATTATGTATAATCAACGCTGATGCGATATGCACGACAATTCATTAAAACATGTTAGAAATCGTGCTGGGGGCGAACTGGGGGGGGGGGGGGGCTAATCGTGTGGGGCGAATGTTCCGGATGCCGCATAGGTGTTCGGCTGTGACATGGTGCTGCCATCTGGGGAGGAACAACTTTCCTTTTGTTGTTGTAGCGCTGTCTTGGAAACATAGTTTAATAAAGCTTTCTTCATTTATCAACACCGAACTGTTTCACTTATTGCTGCTGCGTACTATCAATAAATAATCAACAGTAATTATATACAAAAACTTTATGCGATTACCTGCAATAATTGAAGCTTATCATATATCTGGGATTCAGTTGTTATTAAAGGTGGTCTTTGCATTCTGCATATTTGCAAATATTACATTGAGCCAATTGAACAGCATTTAAATGCTTTTGTATAGTAAGAGGGCGAATCAAAAAGTCTTTGCCCATATTTTTTTCCTGGTAAAATAAGATACATTCAGCAAATTGAACATGTAGATGTTATCCCTTGCACCTTTCACTATTTTTCTACATTGTCCCCGTGCCGGTTCAGACATTTGTCCCATCGCAGCACTAATTTCGCAACGCCGCTGCGGTAGAAGTCGGTCGTCTGACAACGGAACCACTGTCGCACTGCTGCCTTGACTTCGTCGTCGCAAGTGAATCGTTGTCCTGCCATGAACCTTTTTAGGTTTTCACTGCCATTTGCAAACTCTGAACACCACCATCTCAAACTTCTCAAAGCTAGACACCTTTCCCCATATGTTGGCTTCATTTCCATGTGGATCTCAATGGGTGTTCGTCCCTTACTCCATGGAAAACAGATAACACTTCGTTGCTTGTAAGCCGTGGATGTGTAAGCACACCTGCCATTTTGAATGCACTGATAGCAAAGCCGCCGCCAGCGGCAAAGGAAAACTCTATGAGGACTGGCCCATGTAAAGTCCACTACTTCGAATGTATATGTTGGTTCTTGTTTTACATTCGTCGTTTGGCCAGAAAAAAAATAGGGGCAAAGACTTTTTGATTCGCCCTCGTATTTGAATTCGTGTTGTACCCAGAGTCATGAGGAATGCGCGTGTAGAAATCACTGCAAGCCGATTTCAATAATTCAGAGCCAGTGTCATTAGTTTCTATCAATTTCTGTATGTTCTTCAAAGCACTGTATCCTAATTTGATTTGTGCTGGAGTTAGATTTCCTGAAAGTTGTCAGCAGATTAGCAAACTGATATTTCTTCAATAATCCAGCATTGGTACTTACCAAGTGGACATTTTCTGACATCATACTGCATCTTCGTAACCGCATCTTCCATTGACTCGGTATCACAGATCATCTTTATAAAATCCTGCCATTTAAAATGAATGAACAATGTAAAGTACGAACGATTGGAAATTGGCCATTTGCAAGACAGATGTTCCTACTTGTATTTTTTGATGTAATTTTGACTCTGGAATAGCAACTGGTTGTCGATCAGTCTCCTTAATTAAATTCACAATTGTAAATGTGCTTCATGAAAATTAAGTTGTAATTTGTTCATGAAATGTAACTGTTAACATTGAAAGTGAATTTACATCTCTGGCGCTGTGATCAATTTGTATCAAATCGTATTTCTTTGGGCGCCGTTGGAAATTATCACGATCGGCCCAATAGTTGTTGGTCTTTTTGTCAAACCTACAATTGAAAAATAGTAAAACGTGTTTTCTTCTGAATTTATGGCACGTACTTTGCGCAGAAAGTTTCTTTGGCTTTATCCAGATCTGAACCGCAAGCAATTAGATTCGTCAGCGCTGGTTTTCCAACTCTGCCCCAACTAAACAACACACTGAAATTCTCTTTCTTGTCATCTTGCAGCAATTGTATCTGGTAGAATTTGTTCATATTCAGTTCAACATTGCTCTGTGTGAATTGAATTGGGAGAAAATTAATAAGCTTCCAAATTTGCAATGCTAATATACCGCAATTGCTCAAATAGTTTCCCAGGCAAGTTGTTATTTAGAACAGGTCCCGGAGAGGAAACTGAATGAGGATTTATAATAATTTAGAAAATAACCAGGTTCAGCCTTGCGTCCCACACGTTCCCGTTTTCCACGTAAACACGATCGGTTCCCATTTTCTGCAGACACACGGAATCCACAGCAGTTTTTCCTTGAATAACCACTGTCTTAAAAGTTCCTAGAAACTTTTGTTCCCAAGGGACACTATTATTTGGGGAATGTCATAAAAACATAATTCATGAAATTACGTACATTTACTTATTCTAAAACCTTTTAGCTAGACTTCTATTAGCGAGACGTTGCCGTGAAATATGAAATCTAACTTGCCAAATATCCAGTTGGTCTCGACAATGTTCAATGTCGAAACGTTGAATTTAATTCATAGGCAAGATGCGATAAGATTGAAACTTACAGCTAAACTGAAAGGTTTAAAATCCGCTTCGTATCTATAATGTTGGCTCAATTCCCAATTAGTCATGCCATGTCGTGTGCGATGGTGGACTTCGTAGAAGAAACTGTGCAATCTATACCAACTCTTTCATTTGACAAACTGGGGCCCAAATGAAGGGTGACAGGGTGTCCGCTAAACATGTGGCCCAAAGTCCTCGGGTTATTCAAAACAATTAGCGGATTTTCGGAAATCATCACCGAACAAATTAAGCTTAGAATAGTCCAGGGAATATATGTATAAATAACTCTGTTCTGTGTAATTCGAACTTATAAGGAGTGTCATTTCTGATATTAATTTATTGAACTTCAGCCAATTTCCTTGAGTATCTAGTATCTATTACAAAGTTCACCATAAGTTGATAATATGGCAGTCTATGGGATGACCATATTTGGTCATGTGGGTCGGTTCAAGTGGCCTGATCGCAGAACTGATCTTTTGCGCTACCATGCAATATGGAACTATTTTTCAGCCTCATCACTCCCATTTTAAGCCAACTTTTAGAAGCGCTGTAGTATTGTATCTCCATATATGGTCATCCCATAGACTAAACATTCACAGTACAATGTGTACTTTCCTCAAATATGATGATGACCAATAGCATTAACTTCCAAAAAACGCATTCTTAACAGCAGATTCAATAAATATCACTATGTATATAATGAATTTAATTGTATTCATTTTTAAGATGTTATTCTGCGTTATTTACGTACCTACCCATAAACTACATAAAATATACAAGTATTTTAAGCCTTAATCCGTGAAAGACGGTTTTGCGTTTGAGAAAGATCCAGATTACATTTTCTGAATGCTAATTTTCAACATAAAGTTTAAAATGGTTTTCAAATGAACTTTTCTTGCATATTATATAGTCGATCACTCAAACGAGTCAATTCTATTTGTAATGTGAATGGTTATCGACAAACGGGCGTGGTTAATACACTGATTTATTTCCACATACATGTACATGTACTGATACATTGCCTATATAGTTAACATGCCATACAATCACACATCTGGACAATGGAAAAATATCCGTACTAAAATATAATATGATATGCAATCATCATATATGAATTACTGATGGGAGGCGCACTTTAAATATTTCGCAAATCTTATTTTCGATTTATCTCGTAATTTGTACAGCACACGTGTATATCATCATCAGCAATGTCTAAAACTAGTGCTTAAACAAATAACATGACGTCATTCGTGTTTGGAAAATCCTAGTTAGCAAACTGTTAACATTAGAAGTTAATTAACGTTAATGACGAAATCGCAGTTTGGCTCCACGAGTTCTTCGGTTTATAGACCATAATTTCTGATAAGCTTTCAAAAAACGGTCAATACAATCCATAAAACTTATACAATTAGGCATTTTGCATGGCATGCCATGACCAATGTCTGGTGCCGTTGATTAATATTCTGGAATCCTTGTTGAATAAGTTCAAGTTAATGAAGAACATTGCAAGGCTGCATCACCAATTGGGATCACATGCGAATGTCTGTGTTCACATATTGCACAAATGTCACAACCGAGTCATTTTCTGTAATGCAGTTCTCGGGTAGCACAGTCTCACACTTGCACGAAAAAGTTCGATGTCTTGTTGGGTAGTAGGATCCTTTACAATCTGCCAGTGACTGTTAGCAGATGAAGGACATTTGGTTTACTCAGGATATTCTGAGGTCTTTGACAATGCCTCAAACTTGCACATCTTGAGACAGTCAGGGTTAAAAGTCTGCCTTGACCTGAAGAATGCGAGTCTTGGTTATGAAGTGATGACTCTAATTCCTTGTCGATCAGTTTGCAGGCTTTCCAGTTTTTCTGAGGATATCACTTGGGCAACTGTCTCTGAACAGTTTCATTATCAAGGGGTTTAGCAACCTCCATTGTCATAAACAATCATTGTTGCATTCAGTATGATGTAATCGCACCAGAACATTCAACATATACTACCATACCACTTTAATAACTAATACATGGCACTTTATCTAAGCCAACAATTAGCGTTCAAAAATTATGGTCATTTTCAAATTATTAACTATTGCTAATTAAACACTGTTCATAACTAGTATTTTCCACAAATTAAAGTCATTCGATTTATAATTCAGCAACATTATCAAGAAGCAAAATGGATAGTAACATATCTCAACTGCAAGCGGCCGGTCGAATTTTCGTCGAGCCGCGCCGTTTGGCGCTGGCGGGGCCGATGTGTGAATGGGGAAACCCGGCGGAGCGTGAACGGAATCTGGGGGACAGTGGGCGCTTAGCGTGGGGGAGGCGTGGTGTTGCAAGCATGGGATTGCGCAAAAAATGGGGAGGCGTGGCGTGGCATGCATGTGATTGGCCAGAAAAATGGAGCAGTGTGGCGCGGTCGCGAATGTTGCACAAAAATGGCTGGGCTAAAAATGGAGTGGTGTGACGCGGCGCATTGCGGCTTGGAGCGACCGTGAATAGGGACCTGAAAACTGCTGTTAGTTAATTAAAACTGAATTGAAATTAGTGTGCACTCCCACTTTTCTTTAATTTTCTGTGTATGGACCATATTTGGGCAATATTGTGCAGAGCAGCTGTAGTGTCTGGGTGGTTTAGACCTAATACAGTAGAACACTGTTATAACAGATTCGAGAGATAGGCAAAAAATGTGCACTGTATCTGATGTGCATTATATCCTATTAATGCCATAAAAATAACCAGACATTTCTCACTATGTACATCTGACGTCTACTTTACCAACAAAATGGGAATCGTATTTGCTGTTCGTTTCCACTTTCCAATAGTGCTACAATAATTTTTGAAAGCACAGTTTGGAATTCATTTACCAAGTCATTATTGTAACTTGCGTAATTCCAAAGAGATGCACCATGGATTATTAGCTCATTGTCAGTGTGTCTTTGTACCAGGAAAAGTGATTCTTCCAGTACATTTTTGTGCGTGTCCAAGTCCAATTTGAGCCTAGCCACTTGTTGTACCAGCCTGTGAATGTTGGCCATTCCATTTTGCAAATTTATCATTGAATATTTATTCAACAAATAAACTGCATCGCTGAGATTTGCTTCAGAATTATTTAGAAAGTCCTGAAAGAATGCTATTGAAATATCAGTTGACCTGAGGAATGCCATAATGTTGAAAATTCTCTTCGCCACTATTCCTAGTTCAGGTCTTTCAGCAATTTTTTCCAATGTGATATCCCAAGTAACAAATGTTGTTTTTAAATAGGGATTCTCAAAATCATCTGGAAACTTGAAATCCAGCAATTGTTTTGTTCTGCGTTTAAACTGAATCAAATAGTCTTTCACTGTAAATTGTTTGCCTAAAACTTTCTGGTCCACTTTGTTTCTCTGTCTAATGTATGCAACAGCTTGCTGCAATGCTAATGGGAAATTGTGAAGCTGATATACTAACTCTGTTACGTCAATATCTTGTTTACCATCTGGAATTCCCAGTTGATCTCTCACAAACTTCTCAGAATCGGCATCACAAAATATGTCTAATTCTAATTTAAAGGCACTTTGCCAATCTTGGTTTCTAGAAGTTATTAAAAAGAAACGTGGACCTGTTATTGTTGATGGCAAATATTGTTGTATACCACTGCTGAATTGGTTTGCATTGTCAAAGACAAACAAGCTTTTCCTGTTTCTAAAAAAGTTGTACACCTCCTGAACAATTGATGATATATCTTTGTCATTTCCATTCGCATCTCGTGTTGAAATATTTAATGAATCTTTACATAACCTGCGAAAACATTTTTCAATGATTTCATCGGTGTCTGCGTCGATCCAAATAACATTTCCGTCATAGTCGTTTTGGTAGTCGTGAGCATATTGTCTTGCCAGTTCGCTTTTTCCAATTCCTCCTAAACCACTCACTGTTGCCATTTGTGATATGACTGCAGTGTTATCTTGGCTGTTTTCCTGCAAACCTTTGTGCAATTCAATTAGCTGTTCACTTCTTCCAGTGAATGATGGCAATTGGGGATTTAGATTAAACATGATTCCTTTCATTATTTCATTAAGGAAACCATCATTTTTGTAAAGGTATCTATTCTCTCTTAGGTGCCATGTCTCAATTTTTTGCTTTACTTCGAGAAACCTTATTCTCCCCTCTCCTATGCTGACAGTATCAAAAAACACGTTTTTGATAGTCTCTTCTAAGTCGCTGTGATTTGGCTGACCTGTTAATATTGTCAGTTTGCGATTGAAATCCAATAATTGGTCAATTTCATCGCGATTACGAATCCCTCGAAAAATGTCTTGGACTGCATTATCCTTAAGTCTTAATGCATGACCACGCATTCCCCCAAATACAACATCTAAAGGACTGTGTTCTAATTCATCTGTAAACTCAGACAAGCTGGCATCTCTTGCTGCATTTGTGTATATAATGTAGTTGCAGCCTACATTTGCTATTCCATTTCTGAAAATTGGATTATCGTCCTGGTGTATGTTAAATTCATAGTTTATTGCCTTGAAGGAATCGAAATATTCCTGCAATTCCCATTTTCCACCAATTTTGAAATAGCCAATGTTTACTTTGGGCTTTTTATTCAATTTCGCCTTAGCTTGCAGAAATATTATATTCTGTCTGCCCTCATCTTCTGTGTAACGAAAGACAACATCATCAAATTTACCTGCTTTTTTGAAGTTGCCAGCTAGGTGGAAATCTTTTACCTTCTGGTCACCTTGAAGTTTGAATAGAGCTAGCAAATTCACTTCCAATAGTTGCCCATGAGAACCCGCAACTCCGGGCTCTTTCTCATACTGCTCGTTCAACGGGACAGCCATATTGTTCACCTTTCATTTGTTTCCAGTTTCAATGCGAGACATTCCTGCAAAAGGCACATCATGTTTGAATTTAAAACACTAACAGTGGTGTTTCCTGTCTCGTCGCACGGTTATTGTCAGTGTCAAAAATTCAAGGCTTTAGTGCTGTCCATATCTGCAGGTGACGCCTGATCTCTGGATGTTGGCGCATTTTGGAACTTGCATGAAATAAAAGGGTTAGTCAGAAAGTAAGTCACAAATTGTCATAACTTGAAAAATACAGTTAATTAAAAAAAATCATTTTTTGGATTCTACAGTTCAAAATCTATTTGTCTCATGTAATCACCAAATACAGTTTTGCATTTCGTGTACATTTGAATAATTATATAATTTCCTTTCTCAATATAATTCCGTCCAACTCCTGAACTTCATGCGTGTGGCTACCTTCTCCGTAGACTGATTTGTTTTGTGGTCAGAGCTTTTGCAGTTCCGCCTTCTTCTTTTAGGAGAGTGTAGAGTAACTTCATACTATTCAGTTGTCCAAGTTTCGTCCGAAAAAATATTTTGTTCATTTGGTATTAATTTTTTAGTGAGAACTGTTTGGTGTGTTCGTCGTTTTTTGTCTTCACCTCTGTAACGACGCCAAAACATTTTCCTTTCATGTCCCTTTTTATTCAGGGAATTAAAACAAGTTGAAGAGTCAATGTCGGGTAAATTGGGGAGTTTGGCAAAAGGGCTATTTCATTTTTTTAATCAAAATCGATGTGCAACTTCGGTGTGAGCAGGGGCGTTCATTAGAATCCGCCATTGCAAAAACGATGAACATTCAAAAGAGCTCTCATTGTCGTTTTTGCAATGACAGATTCTAATGAATGCCTTTGCTCACACTGAAGTTTGGGCGCAAATTTTTATTAAAAAAATCACCGTATTTGCACGACTATTACCCGCGGGTAATACAAGAATTTACAAACGGCGAGCGCCTGCGCGGGGTATATTCGTATGCGGGTTATACAAGGAACTTAAAACAAAAATTTTAAAACACTGCTTTAAACTGGAATTTCTAGTATGCAGGCACATAAAATTAAGTAACTAATTGATTCATAGGATTTCAGATTGGATTATGCAACGGTTAAAACCGGTTAGAACAGGCTGACAGGTTCAAATTCCTCATTTAATTGGTTTTGCCGTACATTTTAGCGTCGAAAACTACCATATGCGGGCTGTATACGGATGCGGGTTATGCTGGTATGTCGAAAAATAATTCGTTATTTTTGCGGGTTATACAGGTGTGTGGGGTATATACGTGTGCGGGTAATAGTCGTGCAAATACGGTAAATAGCCCTTTTGCCAAACCCCCCCAATTCACCCGACATTGACCCTTCAACTTGCCTTAATTCCCCGAATAAAAAGGGACATGAAAGGAAAGTGTTTTGGCGACGTTACAGAGGTGAAAAAAAACGACAAACACAAAATAGTTCTCACTAAAAAATTAATACCAAATAAAGGAAATATTTTTGGACGAAACTTGGACAACTGAACAGTATGGAGTTACTCTACACTCTACTAAAACCAGAAGGCGGAACTGCAAAAACTCTGACCACAAAAAATCAGTCTACGAACTTTTGGGTACCCCCTCGTACATATTCATATGCTGACAAAGCAGAATTGTATTTCCGATTTGCATTCAGAGCTGTATCTAATTCATTCTGTGCAGTCAGTACACTCACATTATTTTCCCATGAGCAATTGAGCATCTTTAGCGACTTCTCCAAATTTGGTGCCCCTCATACCTCACAGTTTCTCTTAATGCTCTTATAATTTTTGATGGTACAGTGTAAAATTCATTTACCAAGTCATCAACATAGCTTGCGTAAATCGAAAGAGATGCACCATGGACTATTTGCTTATAGTCAGTGTGTCTTTGTACAAGGAAATATGATTCCTCCAATGCATTTGTTTTGTTCAAATCTTGCAATGTGATCCTAGTCACTTGATTTGCCAGCCTGTCAATGTTGGCCTTTCCCTTATGCAAATTTTTCATTCAATATTTATTCAACAAATAAACTGCATCGCTTATTTTTGTTTCAGAATTATCTAGAATGTCCTTAAAGACTGCTGCTGAAATATCAGTTGGACTGACAAATGCCATGATGTAAACCGACCTATGCTCAAAAGATTTCAAGTAACTTGTGACCTCTCTGAAGTTTTACCTTTTACTTTATTTCTTGTATTTTACACTTGAGATCCTGAATATTTTGTTGAACAATTGCAGTGTCTGGGTGGTCTGGGCCTAATATTTTAGTTCTTTTCTCAAACACCTCTGTAAAAGAAACCAGTGCTTCTTCATATCTTCCCTGTTTTGAAAGTGTCTG
Source organism: Glomeris maerens (assembly GCA_023279145.1). Taxonomy (NCBI): domain Eukaryota; kingdom Metazoa; phylum Arthropoda; class Diplopoda; order Glomerida; family Glomeridae; genus Glomeris; species Glomeris maerens. The sequence continues at coordinate 10,012 of WWPM01023575.1, forward strand.
GGCGATTCCATATTTGGCATTTACAGTGTCTGGGTGGTTTAGGCCTAATATTTCTGATCTTTTCTGGAGCACCTCTTGGAAAGACACCAGTGCGTCTTCATATCTTCCCTGTTTCAAAAGTGTTTGCGCGATTCCATATTTAGCATTTACAGTGTCTGGGTGGTATTGGCCGAATATTATAGTTTCTTTCTCAAACAACTCTGTAAAAGAAACCAGTGCTTCCTCATATCTTCCCTGTTTCGAAAGTGTTTGGGCGATTCCATATTTGGTTTTTACAGTGTCTGGGTGGTTTAGACGTAATATTTTGGACCTTTCCTGGAGCACCTCTTGAAAAGAAACCTGTGCTTCTTCATATCTTCCCTGTTTTGAAAGTGTTTGAGCGATTCCATATTTGGCATTGACAGTGTCTGGGTGGTTTGGGCCAAATATTATAGTTCCTTTCTCAAACACCTCTGTAAAAGAAACCAGTGCTTCTTCATATCTTCCCCGTTTCAAAAGTGTTTGGGCGATTCCACATTTAGTATTTACAGTGTCCGGGTGGTTTAAACCAAATATTTTGGATCTTTTCTGGAGCACCTCTTGAAAAGAAACCTGTGCTTCTTCATATCTTCCCTGTTTCAAAAGTGTTTGGGCGATTCCATATTTGGCATTTACTGTGTCTGGGTGGTTTGGGCCTAATATTTGAGTTCCTTTCTCAAACACCTTTGTAAAAGAAACCAGTGCTTCTTCATATCTTCCCTGACTGGACATTACTTGCGCAATATTGTGTTGAACAGTTATAGTGATTGGGTGGTCTGAACCTAGTGTTTTAGTTCTTTCGTCAAGAACATCTCTATAATTGCATAATGCTTCTGCATATTTGCCCTGATTGTACAGTACGAGTGCCATTTTTTGTTGAGTCATTAAACTGCATGTATGGTCTGGACCTAGTGTCTTAGTAAACAGCTCATAAACTTCTCTAAAAGAAGCCAGAGCGTCTTCATATTTTCCTAGCTTTGACAGTGTTTGTGCAATTTCATGCTGAGCAATTAAAGTGCCTGCGTTTATTGGGCCTAATATCTTAGTTCTTTTCTCAAACACTTCCTTAAAAGAAGCCAACGCTTTTTCATATTTTCCCAGATTGTACAATGCCTGAGCAATTTTGTATTGTGTACTTACAGTGTCTTCTTGGTCTGAGCCAAATACTTCAATTCCTCTTTGATGTACCTCTTTCAAAGCGACCATTGCTTCATTACATTTGTCCTTATGGAACAGTCCTGTAGAAACATAGTACTGAGCATTTAAAGTGAGTGTGTGGTCAATACCCAGTTTCCTTTTGCTTATGTCAAATACATATTGTATTAGTTCCATTGCAGAGGGAAATTTCCTGTTTTCATTCAATGCTCTAGCTAGTTGAAATTGGGCAGTAAGTACCCCTATATCTTCATTACCGACAGCATGTTGAAGTGATTTAACGGATTCCTCACCAAATTTGGTGGCCTCCTCATACATGGTACACTCAGTTAGTGCTGTTATAATTGTTGCAGGTAGATTCTTGAACTCTGTTACCAAATCAGCATCATCACATGCGTAATTCCACAGCGATACACCATGGGTTATTAGCTTATAATCACTGTGTCTTTGTACAAGGAGAAGTGATTCTTCCAGTACATTTTTTTTGTCCAAATCCAATTTGAGTCTAGTCACTTGTTGTACCAGCCTGTGAATGTTGGCCATTCCTTTTTGCAAATTTATCATTGAATATTGATTCAACAAATAAACTGCGTCGCTTAGATTGGTTTCAGAATTATCTAGAATGTCCTGAAAGAATGCTATTGGGATATCAGTTGACCTGAGAAATGCCATGATGTTGAAAATTCTCTTTGACGCTAGTCCTAGTTCAAGTTTTTCAAAAATTTGTTCCATTGTTATATCCCAAGTAATAAATGTTGTTTTTGAATAGGGATTCTCAGAATCATCTGGAAACTTGAAATCCAGCAATTGTTTTGTTTCGTGTTTAAACTGAATCAAATAGTCTTTCACTGTAAATGGCCTGCCTGAAGCTTTGTGGTCGTTTTTGTTTCTCTGTCTTATATATGAAACAGCTTGCTGCAATGCTAATGGGAAATTGTGAAGCTGATATACTAACTCTGTTACGTCAAAATCTTGTTCACCAACTGGAATTCTCAGCTGTTCTTTTACTAACCTCTCAGACTCGGCGTCACAAAAGACATCCAAGTCTAATGTAAACGCACTTTGCCAATCTTTGTTTCTAGATGTTATTAGAAAATGTGGACTTGTCATTCCTGTTTTGGTTGATGGTAAAAATGTTTGTATACCTTGTTCACATTCATTACTTCTGAAGTGGTTTGCATTGTCAAAGACAAACAAGCTTTTCCTGTTTCTTAAAAAGTTGTACACCTCCTGAACAATTGATGATATATCTTTGTCATTTCCATTACCATCTCGTGTTGAAATATTTAATGAATCTTTACATAAGCTGCGGAAGCAATTGCCTATCATTTTATCCGTATCTGCGTCAATCCAAATAACATTTCCGTCATAGTCGTTTTGGTAGTCGTGAGCATACTGTCTTGCCAGTTCGCTTTTTCCAATTCCACCTAAACCACTCACTGCTACCATTTGCGATATGACTATTCTGTTTTGGCTGCTTTTCTGCAAAGCATCATGCAATTTCATGAGCTCTTCTCTTCTGCCAGTGAACGATGGCAATTTGGGTTTTAGATTAAACACAATTCCTTTCATTACGTTATCAAGGAAACCGTCTTTATTCTTTAGGTAGTTGGTTTTTCCTGGTTTCTTCCACCACCATGTAATTTCTGTCTTTGCATCAAGAAACCTCCTTGTCCCTTCTCCTTTACTGACATTACCAAAAAATGTTCTTTTGATAGTCTCTTCTAAGGCAGTACAATTTGGCTGACTTGTTAATATTGTAAGTTTGCTGTTGAACTCCAGAATTGTGTCACATTCTTTCTGTGTGAATCCCAGAGACTGTCTTGGGAATTTGTCAATGTTGAATTGAAATCTTATACCCGGTTTGCACAATCCACTTCTGAGATATTTTAAGACATACCCCAAGTATCCATCAAGCATTTGTTCATTCAATTTGAACATCGCAATGTTTTCATAAAATATGAACACATTTCCTACCAATTTGCGAATTGTTTTCAAAAGGTTTTTGCTCAATTTAGAAATTTTGCAAACATTTTCAAAAGTGTTTTCATTTGCAATTTCTATGAAGTCGTTTAGCATTTGGTTGTCACATTTTGGGGTTTGAATTTCAAACCAATCAGGGAGATTTAACATCAACTTTTTCAAATACATCTTTACATTTTCATGTTCTTTGCTGATTTCACTTTTTCTTGTTCCCAGCTTTGTCTCAGCGCACCAATCAAATACATTGATTCTGAATTTTATAAGGGCATTGTTTTTAAAATGCCCTTCTAAAAATTCCCTTCTGAATATCCATTTTTCATTGTGTTTCATGAAAATTTCATTGGTGAAGAATGCATGATACACCTGAAAATTTTCATCTCTGAACAGGTTATTGCAGTCTTCATCCACTATTTTTTTCAGCAACGTCAATACTTTGTGGATTTCATCGTCTTCATGACTTTTCCTAAGAATTTCTATGGCTGAACCTGTCTTAAATCTTAATGCTTTGCCACATTTCCCTCCAAGTACAATATCTAAAGGAGAATGTGCCGACTCATTTGCAGATTGTAACAAGTTTTCGTCGCTGTCTGCGTACGTGTATAGAACAAAATTGCAATTGACATTGGCTATGCCACCTCGGAAAATTGGATCGTCATTCTTAGAGTTTTCAAATTCATTCCGAATTGCTAAGTAGGACTGAAAATATTTTTGCAATTCCCATTTGCCACCTACTTTGAAACTGTCAAGGGTCACTTTTCGAGTTTGGTTCTCTATCGACATAGCTCGCAGAAATATTATATTCTGCCTGCCCGTCTCATCTGTGTAACGAAAGACAACATCACCAAAGCTACCTGCTTTTTTGAAGCTTCCAGCCAGGTAGAATTCTTGAAGTTTCTTGTCGCCTTGAAGTTTGAACAGCGTTAACAAATTTATTTTCATAAATTGCCCATGATCAAAAGCAACATTGTGCTTTTGCTCATACTTCTTGTTCAACTGGGCAGCCATATTGTCGACTGTTCATTTGTTTCCAGTTTTAAAGCCAGTTATTCCTGCATACAAATAGTAATAGCTATTATTGATAAGAGTTTTATGGCATTATGCAACTTGTCATTGAAAAAGAATGATTTTGTATGGAACAGATAGATGCAAAGTATAGCTATGTGTAACAATTATAGTGAACTTAGTTTGAAAAAATTTAAAATTACTAATTGTTTCTGTCGCAGTGGGGTTTGTCTCTTTGTAAGGCACAATTACATGTTTTCCTTGTGCGTGTCGTTTACGATTTCTGTAATTTACAGCTGTTTCTTGTTTTTATATCCCAGGGCATGATTGTTAATAAAAATATAGGATGGTGTTGGTGCAACAAAAAATAGTAACATTTCGCTTTTTGAACGTTTTATCAAATACTTTTCGACCGAATGTAGCTTTTCTAATTGATAGTATTTCCCAATCATTTTCACAATTAATTGAGCAGAAAAAGTTTGCAAAAAGTATCATTTGGAAATTGGTTTGCCATCATGGAAACATCACACAGTGAAATAATGATACGTACTATTATTTATGATATTGGTGAATTTCATAAAAATTACATTTATGAAATGACACAAATTTTCTTATTTGAACTCTTTAGAAAGACTTCTATGTAATGATATCTGCCGATTTGCAGGAATAGCTCTTTGGATGTGTGTCAACTTATGGAGTAGGTTATGAAGTTGCCATGAACTATGAAATATAACTTACCATCGACAATATCCAATGTCGATACTTAGTTTCAATGCGCGACGATGAGACTGATGTACGTGTAAAATCTGAATGCAGACTGGCAAAACTTTTTGAGAGCTTGCTTTATATCTGTTAAAGTGTTAAAGGATACATACATATGTTGGCTCAATTCCCAAATAGTAATCCCATATGATGTTGTGCACGATGGTGACCTTTGTTCATGAAATTCTAGGATCTCAACTAAAACTCCTTAACTTTACAAACGCCAATATACAGGGTTAGGGTTAGTCAAAAAGACCTTTCCGTCCTCACAACTTCACAGGAGTGAGTGAAAACAGAAATGAAATCGGACCAATAGTAAGGGAAGAAATGAAAAATTGAAATAGGGAAAGAATTAACAAAAATTGCTGCAATCTATTCCAAAAAACACCAATTACACACAATGAATCCCCATTGTTCGGTCTTAAAATAAGACCCTGTACGTAAAAGTAATATCTTTCAAGTCATTCGAATATACCGTAAAGAACTCTTTGTGGATAATGATACTGTGTACTTGTAATCAGAACTTAATGACTGTCATTTCTTTGATTTATTTATTGACCTTTATCCCACGTATATGTACAGTATGTATATGGAAAGTCTAAACATCCCCAGTACAATGTGCATTATTTCAAAATATGGTAAAGTTGGCCAATAGCATCAACTACTAGGTCCTACTTCGACCCACTGTTTACTATGAGAAAACATTCATAAGTTTGAAATGCATTGATTTCTTCACGCAAATGATTTTGTATTTTTACTATTTCCTGTTGAAGTTGGTTTAATTGGGTCAGCTGGTTATTTGGGGCAGTACCAATGTGACTAAATGAATTAGGTTCTACTTCATACTATTTCTGCAGCTATTCACCTCGTTTATCGCATTTATTTTAATTATTTGCCGAGTTTCGCAGATTCACCCAACCACATCTTATCGTGAATCTTTCCAAGTTCACCGTATATTCCGCAAGACATTTCCAACGACTCACCAGTGTTTGGAAAATATGGAAAACTTAAGAGAAGAATTTGTATAGTCCGTTCACAGTGAGAGCTGTCTTATGGCTCCACCCGCATTAAGATGAAATGGTTGGATTGGACCACAAGAAAGGGGTTTGGAGCCCAAGTGACACATGGGTGCCCTAAAGCAGCTAGGGAAGATGATGTCATCAATTAAGCATAACTGTACCACACCTTTGCGTGGAACAATTGATATTTTTCATCAAATGTGGGCGGGGCTTCCTGTAGATTCTCTATGTGGCCCGACTATAAAATTTCATTTTTGTCACTTAAAATTGGAATTAATATAGGTTTCAGTTTTTCTCCTTGAAAGGAGGCTTCAAATTGAGAGCAAGGTAAATTTTTGTAACTTTTATTAAATGGAATTTGTCTTTTGAAAAATTTTAAAGGAGAAATGCAGAGGTTTTTGACATCTAAAGTAAAGTGGGTATTTCATTAAGTTTAGGTATCAAATGCATGTGGCTTCAATATATTCTGCTTTGTTTACCTAGATACGCTGAAAAGGCTGTATTTTGAACATTGATGGCAAAGCATAGCGTCCATCTTGTTTTCGCATGGCTAACTGTAGTCATGTGCAATAAGAACGCAACCAAAATGTAGCCAACAGGCAGTCATTCGAAAAGCGCAACTGGCGCCACCTTTAGGAACACAAAGGATTTATTACCATACATGCAATTATATGTTCAATTCGAAGGTTCACAGTAATTATTCAACTGCAACATTAATTAATATTAATTACAGATACCTAGACATATTAATGGCATCATAAAACAGTACTAGTATCAATATTTAAAAGAACTAATAATGACTTAATACCACATTGGAATGTGGAAAATCCTAGTTAATACGCTACAGTTAACAGTTCCGGTAATAAACTGAAAATATTGATTGGCATAGACTTTCGGTTTGATAGGTAAGTTTGATAATCCATAATTTGTATGGATGGACCAGTAGAACATTTAAAACAATGTAAATGATTTCTATAATAGCTTGAAAGCATACTGTATGGTTATTTGATTAAAGGGGCACATTACAAGGTCCCTCATGAGCATCCATTGCATCGATGCAGTTCTCCAAGTTGGATCACAATCACATTTTTTCCTTCATCCACCGTGGAAAGTTCTCGGAAAAGTTAGGATTTTGCGGAAGTAGCACAGCACCTTGGTAGACTGGTTACAGTTCTGAGGATGCACAGCCTTGCACTGGTTATGTCCAAGCAGATTGTGGTATACTCTGTATTTCAGTGATGCAGCATTTCTTAGGAAACAAACAGCTGTACGCTGTTGTATGAGAATGTTGAATGCCATATTAAGTTGTGGAGTCCTTAGTGTTAGCTGACCAATACGCCAGTCAAGTTCATCATCAAGTGTGCTGTGAGCAGGTGAAGGGCACTCGGGTGTTCTTTGTTACATGACACAGTTTTGTCACAAAGTTGAAAGTCTGCTTCCAGTTCTCCCTCTCTCTCGTGTCAGTCTTTGCTTTGAAATGAAGGAACTAGTTCCTTGTCGCACATTTAGACAAGTATAACTACTACAGGTCGTTGTATCTCAATAGGAACAAGCAATTGGAGTCCAGAAATTATGGCCACCTTGATATTGGAACCATTGTTTATATGCGTATTCAAAACTAGTATTTTCCACAAGTCAAATCCATCTCTAATACAATTAAGCAACATTATCTACAAATAGTATATATTTCAAACACGAATGGTGGTGTTTCCAGTCTCGACACAAGGTTATTGCCGGTCTCCGAGTTTCATGGCTCAAGTCTCGAGTGATGCCTGTATTTGCAGTGGAGGCTAGATCTCTGGATAAAGGCACTTTTGGGAGCAATTATGTGATAGTTAGCCATATTTAAATAGAGCTTTGCAATTACAGAATTTGACCATTGAACTTGACAATTCAGTTAAATTTGTAATGAAAATACATTAACGCAACTTTGGTTACCATATTATGCACTCGCAATGAAGCGAAACACGTGTCATGTCTTACATAAGAATATCGTGTTATTATGTCTTTGTACCTAAGTTGAGTTAAGGGATTTTTATTCCAAATTTAGCTGTAGTCATATTTGGCAATTTGCGTGAAATACTTTCGTCAACAGTGAAAGTTTGATAAACTGTATCAATCAAAATTGGAAATGAGAATCAATGCAATGAATTTTGCATTACAGAATTAAAGCTCAGTCATTTAAGAAATTGGAATTACTAGGCAGTTAATTAAACATTGTAATTTTCTTATTCTTTAAATTAATTGGTTAGTGAAGGTAATAATACCCATAATGACACACATGCTTTGCCAAGTTTCAAATCCTCAATTTTTTCTCAAAATGTTGTAATATAAATCTTTAATTTCTACCCAGTTTACTAATATTACGGTATTTTTTTAAACAGTCATGCCAGCTTTATAGTTATTTTAAAACAATTTTGGACGCAAGTTAGGAAAAATTATTATATATTTTGTTTAGCCAACTTATCTTGACATACGACTGAAATTCATCGCATGCGAAAAACTGCATTTGTTCACAAGTTTTTGCATTAAAAGGGAGATATCCTGTTTTCTCATTAACACAGTAAACCTGCCTATGCTTAAAATATTTCCAAAAACATGTGGCGTCACGAATGTTACATTATCTACTTGCTGGAGATAGCGAAAAATATACGAAATAGAATTTTATGGAAAGGGGTGGGCATTACAAAACCATGCCAATTGCATTTCCCATGTTTTTCACTACATTACTTCCTTTTTCTTTTTTTCTTGGATTTTGCATTGATATCCTGAATATTTTGTCGAACAATTAAAGTTATTTTGTGGGATGGGCCTAATATTGTAATACTTTTCTCTAGCACCTCCTTAAATAAAGCCAGTGCTTCATCATATTTGCCCTGATGTGATAGTGCTCGTGCAATATTGTTTTGAGTAATAATGGTTTCTGGGTGGTCTGGGCCTAATATTTTGGTTCTTTTCTCAAACACCTCCTTGAGAAAAACCAGTGCTTCTTCATATTTTCCTTGACTGGACAGTGTTTGTGCAATATTGTGTTGAACAGTTATAGTGCTTGGGTGGTCTGGACCTAGTGTTTTTAGATCTTTGTGAAGAACAACTCTATAATTGTCCAATGCTTCTTCATAGTTGCCCTGATTGTACAGTACAAGTGCCATATTTTGTCGAGCCGTTGAATTGCATATATGGTCGGGACCTAATGTTTTTGTAAACAACTTAATAACTTCTCTGAAAGAGGCTAACGCTTCATCGTGTTTTCCCTGCTCTGACAGTGTTTGTGCAATTTCGTGCTGAGTAATTAAAGTGTCTGGATTCTCTGGGCCTAATATCTTAGCTCTTTTTTCGAACACTTTCTTAAAAGAGACCAACGCTTCTTCATATTTTCCCATATGGTGCAACGTTTGCGCAATTTTATGCTCAGTACTTACAGTGTCATGATCGTCTGATCCCAGTACTTCAGTCCTCCTTTGATGAACCTCTTTGAAAGCAACCATTGCTTCGTTATATTTGCCCTTATTGAACAGTCCTGTAGCAACATAGTGCTGAGCATGTAAAGTGAGTCTGTGGTTAATCCCCAGTTTCATTTTGCTTATGTCAAATACATATTGAAATATCTCCAATGCAGATGGAAATTTTCCGTTTTCACTCAATGCTCTAGCAAGTTGAAATTGGGCAGTAAGTGCCCCTATATCTTCATTACCGACAGCACGTTGAAGTAATTTAACGGATTCCTCACCAAATTTGGTTGCCTCCTCGTATCTGATAGACTCAGTTAGTGCTGCTATAATTGTTGCAGGTAGATTCTTGAATTCTCTTACTAAATCGGCATCATCACGTGCGTAATTCCACAGCGATACACCATGGGTTATTAGCTTAAAGTCAGTGTGTCGTTCTACAAGGGATAGCGATTCCTTAAGTACATTTGTTTTGTCCAAATCTTGCAATTTGAGCCTGGCCACTTGCTGAACCAACCTGTGAACGTTGGCGTTTCCTTCATCCAAACTTATCATTGAATATTTAGCCAACAAATTAACCGCATCGCTTAGTTTTTCTTCAGAACCTAAAATGTCCTTAAAGAATGCCACTGGAATATCATTTGGACTGAGAAATGCCATGATGTTGAAAATCTTCCTTGCTTCTGGTCCTAGTTTGAGTCTTTCAATTTGGTCCAATGTGATATTCCAAGTAATGAATGTTGTTTTTGAATAACGATCATCAAAATCATCTGGAAATTTGAAATCCAGTAGTTGTTTTGCATGGGCTTCAAACTGAATTAAATAGTTTTCAACTTTAAATTGTCTGCCTGAAGCTTTCTGGTCATTTTCGTTTCTCTGTCTGATATATGCAACAGCCTGTTGCAAAGCCAATGGAAAATTGTGAAGCAGCATTATTAATTTTTTTATGTGAATATCTTGTGCACCATCTTTGATTTTTATTTGTTTTTTCACTAACTGCTCAGACTCAGTTTCCTTGAACACGTCTAATTCTAACGTAAATGAACTTGGCCAGCGTTGGTTTCTTGATGTTATCAAGATATGTGGACTTGTCATTCCTATTTTGGTTGATGGTAAATATGGTTGTATACCATTACTTTGACGTTCATCATTTTTGAAATGGTTTGCATTGTCGAAGACAAACAAGCTTCTTCTGTTTCCAAAAAAGTTGTACACCTCCTGAACAATTGATGATATATCTTTGTCATTTCCATTAACATCTTTTGTCGAAATACTTAATGAATCTTTACATAACCTGCAAAAACAATTGGCTATGATTTCATCCGTGTCTGCATCAATCCAAATAACGTTTCCATCATAGCATTTTTTGTATTTGTGGGCATAGTGTCTTGCCAGCTCGGTTTTTCCAATTCCACCTAAACCACTCACTGAAATCATTTGTGTTATGACTACGGTGTTGTCTTTGTTGGCTTTCTGCAAAGCTGTATGCAGTTTATCCAGTTGTTCTTGTCTCCCAATAAACGATGTCAATTGGGGTTTCAAATTAAAAATGATTCCTTGCACTATCTTATCAAGGAAACCGTCATTATTCCTTAGGTATTTGGACACACCTGGTTTCTTCCACCATTCTGTCATTTCTTGTTTTACTGCAAGAAACCTTCTTGTCCTCTCTGGTTTATTGAAATTTCTAAAAATTGTGCTTTTGATTGTGTCTTCTAAGCCAGTATCATTCGGTTGACCTGTTAATATTGTAAGTCTGCTGTTGAACTCCAAAATGGTGGCATAATCAATGAATCCCAGGGACAATCTTGGGAATTTTTCAATGCTGAAACTAAATCTTAACGGAATGGGTAACCTTTGTTTCAGATGGTTTACGAATTTACCTTGTTTTCCATCAAGCTTTTGCTCATTGAGTCTGAACATACCGGTGTTTTCATCAAAGATAAAAACATTTCCTACCAATTTTGAAATGATTTTCAAATGATTTTTGCTCAATTTGTTAATTGAACAAACATTGCCAGCAATATTTTGGCGTGCAATTGCTATGAATTTGTCACAAATCTTTTTGTGAAACTTTGGGATTTGAATTTCAAACCAATCGGGGAGCTGAAAAATCTTTCTTTTCAAATTCATTTTGGCTTTGTGGCGTTGTTTTCTAGATTTTGATTTGCTGTCCCCTGCCGTGATGTTGGTATGTAAATCAAATATCTTTTCTCTGAATTCCGCAATGGATTTGTTTTCAAAATTCCCTTCTAGAAATTCATCTCGAAATTTCCACACATCTTTTGCAAGTTTTATGAAAATTTTATTGGCTAAGAAAGCATGGTAAATCTGGAAGCTTTCATCTCTGTGTAGATGTTTTACGTTGCCGTCAAAGATTTGTTTCATCAATTCTAGTAATTGGTCAATTTCCTTGTGATTTTGACTTTCCCCAATACTCTCTTTAAAAATGTCTACGAGTGCATCAGCATCTGCTTTAAGTCTTAATGCATGACCACATCGCTCTTCAAATACAACATCTAAAGGGCTGCATTCTAGTTCATCTGTGAACTCCAATAAGCTTTCATCTCTGTCCGCATTTGTGTATATAACAAAGTTGCAATCTACATTTGCTATTCCGCCTTGGAAGATTAGATGGTCGTTTTGAGAATTTTCAAATTCATTTTTAATTTCTATGTAGGACTTAAAATATTTGCGCAATTCCCATTTGCCACCTGCTTTGAATCTGTCAATGGTCACTTTGTGAGTTTGGCTTTTTATCGACTTAGCTTGCAGAAATATTATATTCTGCCTGCCCGTCTTATCAGTGTAACGAAAGACAACATCATCAAAATCACATGCTTTTTCCAAGTTTCCAGCCAGGTAGAATTCTTTGAGTTTCTGGTCACCTTGAAGTTTGAACAATGTTAGCAAATGTATTTCCATAAATTGCCCATGAACACCAGCTGTTCCATCTCTCTTGTTATACAGCTTTTTATCCTGGACAGCCATTTGGGTTTTCCACAAATTTGTCTCAAACATCAATTGATAACTGTAATGATGAAAGAAAATTTTGCGCAATTAGTGTTTGTTAATAACTGTTTTACGTACCTTACTGCGTGAACCCGTAGCGTAAGAAAACAACTTATAGTGATGTTCGACGAATTGTGACTGCTGCTGATTTTGTGACAAAGGAAGGAGCGAAAATATGGTAGCAATTTATATAACTTGCTGGTTAAGGTGGGGTACAAAAATGTACTTTGAACTGTCATATCCGCCAGGGATTACTGACGTCACCATATTTGAGCACCAAGCATTACTGGAGTTGTTGACTTAGGAATTCTGTAATTTAAAATTGTTAAGGTGCATAATTATTGTAAAAACTGCAATATTTTGAATTGGTGGCCTCTATACCGCAACAACTATTACCTTATTCAGTTTCCTAATTTGCTGACTTTATAATCTAGTTTACGGGTCAATTCGCATGAAATCAACTAGTAATCTCGGGCAACATTCTGCGATTTTGAAGAAAAATTGCAGGAATGTTTATCGTACAAAGTTATTAAAAAACATCAAATGTACGCTTTCTAAGTGTATGCGTTCGGATGATACAGGTATATCAAATTTTCACATTTTGAAAGTCGAATTAGAATAATTGCTATATCTCAGTCAGTATTTGGCCTAGAGACTTCATTTTTTTTTGTTCTAATCGGAAAGAACTGTAGAATTCAAATAAATAGAATTTGGACACGTAACATATATATGAATTATTTTGGACTGCGAAAAATGATGTTAGGTGTTGCAAAGGGTTCGGATTTCATATATAATCCCGGATTGCTGCGTTGAGGTGGATATTGTAGAACTTTGGCATGCCAGGCAACCTAAGCTAATTCCCACATTGTACACACTGCAAAATAAAGAAGGATGTTTTATTACTTACGACGTAATGGGGTCTAAACAATGCAGATAGCAAATATAGCATTAAAAGCGTGAATTAATTCTGACCGTAAAAATAGTTCACTGATGATGTCGAGGGTTTCATAAGGATAGGGTTTGGATTTCATGTAATCCCTGCGCATTGTGTTGCTGACGATTTTGTGCGAGACCTTTTGCGAACTTGCAAATCCGAGTAAAATGATGCCACGTTAAAACTCGTACTGAGTTTTTCGAATCGTCTTCCCGTTTGTAAATTATACAACCGTCTTAAAACGAATTTTAATTCACATTGCACAATTAAACGCTGACACATCAGAATACAGCGGATGTATTTGCTAAATTTCTCGCTCGCGCCACTACTCGTCTTCCCGTGTCCATTCACGATTTGAGGGGCTCTTATAAAAACTCAAAAACAAAAACAGAAAAGCGGCAGCAAAATTTCATCATCATCACCATCATGCCTTATTTTGGTTCTCTTGAATTTCAATCCAAAAACCGCATACGTTTCAATCTCCTCGAACCTTACAGGTTCTTAATGGCGGGGTTGAGATCAGCGAAGTAAGAATGCTGCATCGCGTCTTCGGCTGACATTCTCAACATCGGGTTGCAGACTAGCAGACGCTGCGAGAGTATCCGTGTGTTATTTCGGAAGAAACTAGTGTCTCGGGTTTGTTTTGAAAGCACGACTCGTTTACCTGGAGGAGATCTCGGCCCTTTGCGTTCAGTTTGGGCACTACCTGCGCAAAACTCATTGTCGGGTGATAAAGCGGGAACGTCTAAAGCGTAAAGGGCTAAATTGTAAGGCGACAAGTTTGGGACGGCGATTCAAAGTTTGATTCACGTGGCGAATTACTTTGTAATCGGGTAATTGGGTCATTGCCGTCCACGTTTCTTCGGTCGGCGTGCCGAGCAACTTGAATATCCTCTTAAGTTGGTCGTCCACGTCGCCGCCGGGAAAGAGCGGTCGGCCAGCGTTGGCCAATTCTGCGTAGAAAAATATTCAAAAATAAGAAACAATTATTGACACACGTCAAAGTGAATCTCGAAAAATACTCAGAATTGTGGGAACAAAGATTACAAAATACAGAAATACTTGTTGGAAATTTAGATTATGCCAGACAAAACCCATTACAGTAGAACCTCGATTATCCGTCACGAACGGGGTGATCAGCGTGATGGATAATTATAATCAAATGCTGTCCAAATATAGTAAATTCAGAAAGTTTTAGGAAACGAACGCAATAATGAAGTACAATACGATACGATTTTGTATAAAGTACACATAGAATTGAAACGTGATTGCTTTAATTGATCAATCGACTATAAATACTGTAATTTATTTATTTCCTTTATTTCCACCCTCTCTGGAGGGATTGAAAGAGGTTACATACTATACAAGAACAATAAAAACAAATACTTAATTTTTCAAGATATGTTCCCAACTTGGTTATAGTTTCTTATCCCTTAAATGTTCCTTCTTTCTTCCCCCCCCTCCTCCAATACCCTGTGCCGCCCCAAAACATTCCTTGCCAACAAGGAAAAATTGTAAAAATAAGCCCGGACTTAGGGACCGTCCATTTCATATGTACGCGCAGGGGACGGACAGCAGGAAATGCGGCGCATGAGTATTGGGGGGAGGGGGGATTTTCTCCAAGCGTACGTACACCAATCAGAACTCGCAATTGAAAACCTGGAAACTTGGGTTAAACCCGCATTTTGTGAAGAAATTAATTTAGACACATTGTATGAACTGAATTTGAATTAATACCAGTATAAAGTAAAAAAAACAACTTGTTATAAGTTAAATGTAGTAAAATATAAATTTTGATGAATCATAGTTGTAGTCAATGTGTACGTACGGGGTTGGGGAGGGAAGGGTTCGGGTTGAGTGTGACGCCAGAATACAGAAGGGGGTGTAAAATTGACTACAAATAAGTACGTATTAAATGGACGACCCCTTATTACCCTGGATTTACGGTATGTTCGAATGTTTCTACTTTTTCCATACATCTTCTACAAATCTTTTCTTTTCCATTTCTCCGATATTCTGCCGTCCTGTTCTAAAACCAACTACAGTTCTTATTTCTTTAATACTCGTTTTTTTTAATATGGTATTTCCCCTCCCGCTGGTCATATATAAATGCAGTAATGTACCAGTGAATAAAAACATCAAAACTGCGATGGTTAATCGGAGGACTGATAATCGAGGTTCCACTGTATATACAGGGCGATTTAGAAAGAATTATTCCGATTTAAATCTGTATTTCTCGGCATCTATGAATCATAACACCAAATTAGTGATAACAAGTTGAAAAATCTTCATAAGAAAAAATAATCCAAACTTTCCAGCAAATATACAGCCGGCCGACCACATATCGATGGACGTCGTGTAGAGTTTGGCTCCAAAGAGGACATCGGGCGGCCGGTACCACAGCGTGACAACCTGGAGAATCGTAGATAATGTCACCAAAAAAATGAAATACGAACACGCGTCCTGCAACTCGGGACGGTGAAGGGGACATCACCTCGGCCGAGTAGCAGCGCACCGGGATGCCGAAAGCCCTGGCCAGTCCGAAGTCGGCCAGCTTCAACTCGCCGTTCTTGTTAATGAGCAAATTTTGCGGTTTGAGATCACGATGCAGCACGTTGTGGCTGTGGCAGAACGCGAGGCCGCGTAACAATTGGTACATGAAAGACTACGGCGCAAAATGTCAGCCACCTTTGCCGCGATCGAATCTACCCGCACGACGCTATACAAACACCTTTACGACATCGGGGTCAATCTCGCCGTTGAGGCTGTCAAAGTATTTCTTCAGGTCCTGGTCGCAGTGCTCGAAGACGAGCGTGAGTTTCTTCTCGCTGTGCAGCACGTCGTGCAGCCTGGAGAAAGCGAAACGAGACCAGGTTTAATCTCGGACTGCGGGGAAGCGAGTTTCCAAACTGGGATACATATCTAACTATGTTCTTGTGTTTCAGCTCCTTTAGTAGGCAGATCTCGCGCAGCGCCGAAGACGGCACGCCCTGCGATTCAAAAACATACAAGAGAAAAATTTTTCATATGTACAGAAAATATTAATTATATAGAGAAATATAGGGAAAAAATTGCTATATTTTCAGGAGGAAAATTAGAAAAATCTACGGGAAATTTAGCAAAAAAAATCCAAAATTTTGGCCAAACATTTTAAATAAATGCAAAATTTTTTGGAAACAAATGTTAAATATCTGGGAGAATAAATGTTAAATATGTTATTAAAAAAGTTAAATATTTAAGAATTAATGTCAAATATATAAGAAACAAAATACCAAAAATCTATAAGCAAATAAATGTGAAAAAATTTCGTATTTTTAAGGGAAAACAGAACAAAAATTGCCAAATATCTTGGGCAACATACAAGAATTTCTAGATAAATTTCAGAATTTAATTGCCACAAATTACTGGATATTATCATTCTAATGATTTCAAAAACACACTTAATTTTTGTTTTTTGATACAGAAACAAATGGAATTCAATTCCCTGCATGTACCAACTGTTTGTTATGATTGTTTAATAATTGTGGATTGATTTTACAGAGACATTACATGGATTATAATGAATTTTCAAATCGGATTTTATATTTCATATTCCAGTGAAATTCGGCATACTTCATCATCGTCATCAAGGCGAACTCTTTTCAATGCAACAATCTCGTGGGTTTCTCTGTTTTTCGCTTTGAAAACAGTGCCGTACGTTCCTGGAACAGATAAGAGGAAAAACCAGTAAACGATTTGGGATGGAGAAGTTTTAAGATGGATGGATGCGTCTTTTTTCGGCGGCTCCAGAAATGCGAAAAACCGACATGGAAATGCAAGAGATCCGCAATAGCGTCGTTAAATCCACGTTGAACGGGATTGCGAGCATTATACCTTCGCCGATTTTCTCGAGTTTCTCATATTTTTGCATTCCGATTTGCGAGAAATGTGCGGGGCGAGTCGCAGATTGAGGCGGATGACCGGAATCGACGCGGATTGGCAACAGCGGTTCGCAACCAGTGTGACCGGATCCATGCGCAAATTTCCTCATTCAACACAGAACGCAGCCAGAAGCAATTACCAATAATAATTAAGTCATTAATTTAAGCAATGCATGACAATTATCAAATCCAAAAAGTCAAATCGCATTTGAAATTCGATTATTCTAAGAATGAACCTCTGTGATCCGAACCTTATTCTATTTGTATCTGAATTAAATCAATGAACCGACAACTTATTTTTCCCTTCGCTCGGCTGGAGGTTAAAATTATGAGCGAATTATCCAAACTATTTCTGGTTGGATTTGTTCGGATAACTTGACAGTCGGATAACTCGACACCCGGGTAACTCGACGCCCCGGTAACTCGACACCCGCGTAACTCCACACTCGGATTCCTCGATAAGGTTCTTGGCTCCCATTCATGTGGAGATATGCGGTATTGACTATTTTTTGACAAAATATTATCAGTAATTCTGATTGATGTTATTGATAATTTGCCAACATGAGAAAATGCATAGTCCAGATTTTTCGATATTCAATGGCACAACTGAGTAAGCAAAGACCTTTCTCAGGCCTTTTGACCCCAGGTACGGGATTTGGGTAAAGGAGTACTCGTATAAGTAGATAGCAATAGTATTTCGGAAAAGCCCTTTGTAACCTCTAGAGTCTCGATCACTTGGTCATTTATTCCAGGTGGATAGCGATTGTACATCTAATATACTCAGCATACATTGGTGTCATTCTGTGATATGTTTAAAAACTACCACAAAATTAATCTAAAACCTCCAATGCAATAATCACTAATGCGTTCCTAATTAATTGGACATCAAGTGAGTGCATGTTCGCTAAATTCTTGACACATTTCAACTAAGAGTTAAAAGAGAAGTCTCATATTTGTCCGCAACACTTCAGTTATTATTATGTGATACGAGAACATAAGGTTCAGAATCTGCAAGAAAATAACATAATGTAGTTATATTTGCGCGAACAAAAAGCAGTTGTGAAAATTTTTCGATTGCTTTACCGCCATGATGGTCACCTGTCGAATAACAAAGAACTTGCCAGCGGTAAGGTGATCTTCACGTAGAAGCATCTCCTCACGCATCAATAGGCTATCGTACATCTAGGAAAAATGCAATCGGAAACACAAATGGGGAATTCGGTAAAGAAAAAACATAAATCTTTCGAGGAACTCACTTGTTCTTTGAAAATAAGGCTATCTGTGTTGCCAACTGCTGTTCGCGAGATATTGCAACATAAAGCCTCAAGTGCAGTGACTTTCTAAATGAAAATATAGATATTCCACTTTCTGTCACAATTGATGTCGAAAAACCATTTTTTTGTTTTTACCTTGGAGTCGACATTTGATGAAATGACACACAAGACTGTCATGTATGTAACATACATTACACAATGCAAGACATTTTCTAGGACAGTTTTGCTGCCAATCTGCCAGGGTATTGTTACGCAAGACGTATAAAGAATCTCCAAAATGTTAGCGGTTATCCAACCGAACAGACATTCGCTTGACAATCCGTCGAAATCTTTCACGATGTTGGCGACAAAAACCAACCGTCTTCGCATCGCTGTCATTTCACCGCTATTTATCGGTTTAGTCGTCTTAACGGCAATTTTCTTGAATCCGCACGAGATGATAACGCAGACAGTGCAGTAAAAGCAAATGACGAATTGCGCAACGATACTGTAATAACTAAGCAAAATATAACCTCCGAATTGAAAGGCCCATCCGATTTCTCTCCCTAGCAGTTTTTTCGACAAATTATATATTAAGAAATCCATTACGCTGTAATAATTTGCAAAGTGGTCCACATTTGTTTGGATTACGGTGCACGCGTGGTATACACCCCACAGAGTGAAAAACCAGGCGGTCAGTTTCAATTTAAGCGCTTCCTTTTTTGTGCTTGCGACGCCAGTGTCATCTATCATCGACTGAAGCGATAGAATCATTTCAGCGTACCGGCTTTGTCGGCAAAACACGCTAAAATAGATTGCAATAAGCGAAGCTCCCTTCGCAAACGCGTAGAAATCACGCAAGTCGAATAAAAGCACGTTGCGATGCACATGTCTCACGCACGCTTCCGCAAAGACCAAAAAGACTGTATAAAATCCGAAAGTAAAATGCAACACGTGGAAAATGAAGGCAAGTTTTCGGTTGGTTTGGACATGTGGGTTCGTATTTAAGCCAAATAAGCGAAGAGTGAACATTAGTGGCCGTAAACAGGACAGCACATCCATATTGCGGGTATCTTTACGTAATGCCTCGGCGCAAACTACTACTTTGGCGCAAGACGATGCGGTAATTCTTGCGCGTGTCTTAGTTCGCTATTTATATTTGTTAGAATATGTGGTGGTTATCGTATCGAGCGGTTACCATCTTGCATGCAATTATGTTCATTAAGGCTGCTGTAATTGCCTATGAACATATTCATAATGCTAACCATCCTAATTTGCTTGGATTAGATTGCACCGGTTTTTAAGGCAGGCCTTCATTGGTCGCGGCAATTAATGAAACGGCAGTTACCGATTTTGGCCGCCATTGGTATTCAAAATATCTTTGTGTCTATATAATAATCGAGTGATTGTGTGAGATCAAAATATGAGGCATTACTTTACACAATAGCCTCATACAATGGCATATTCACGCGATTTTAGAATTATATCTTCTATATTGTGAAGATTGTACTTTTACAAAATATAATGTATTTTCTTAAAAATGCACTTTTTAGGATCTCTTCTTGCACACAGTTCTGCTTTCCTTGATAAGATAAATCACACAGGAATATAATACAAGACGATAATTCTTGTGCCCTTGCGTGCAATGTATTTTTGTTAGACGAGGCTGTTGTTCACGTATCCAGTGGTTACAATCCTGGATGCGATTAGTTCATTAAGGCTGTGCGCATTTACAGTAATTGCCTATGAACATAGTTATAATGCTATCGATCCCAATTTGCTTGTACTATCAAATAGCAACGGCTTTTATTATAGGCCTTCATTCGTCTGCAATGAATGAAATTGCTGTTTTCGCCACATGGCTGGTGGCAGTAGTTATATAATTGGGGAATAGAAACAAAAGGAGGAGTTCGAATGTGCACCCGAGGCAACAGGTAGGAAATGAGTAGTGTGGAGAATCGCGACCGCGACCCGGGTGGGCACGCGGCCGCGGGAGTAAAATAAATTGAGCTGTCACGATGGAAGGAGTAACAACAACAACTGAACTTTATTCTCAAAGTTGGCCCTATATATAGAGCCAGAGAGGACGGTGACCTAGGTGTAGCTAGGTCACATCGGGTCCAGGAGGTAAAAAAGGGAAAACCGGACAAAACGGCTTTGGACAGGAATACAGACGGGAATACTCGACAAGTGGTGCTCAAATTTTGAGGAAAATGAACGGTTTACACTCCAAGATTTAATTTACAAATGAATCTGACAACAAATAATCAACTGCCCTTTTTGGATTTTCTGTTCAATAGTGAAGGCTTTAACATTGATTTTTTTTCGGAAAACTTCTTTTGTCCCTAGATTTATCGATGGAGATTCTTGTCATCCTCTCTGTCAAAAACCTCAAGTCATTTCAAGCTACAGTAATAGACCCTTCAACTTGGGTTTAAGCTCTGAGAGAGAGCCAACAAGATGAACTGACGATTTTGTGCAACTGTTGCGAAAGAAACAATTTGGATCCAAATTTAGTTATACAAATTTTTAGTAAAACACAATGAAGGTTTTTGGATAAAAGTAGAACAACCCTGACCCCTTTCATAACCGAGCACATCAAGTTTATTTACCATTTAACAAGTTGATGGTGTACTGCATGCTCCTTTATTTTCTTGAAATATGAAATCAGAACTAATTTTACTACTGCAAATACAGTATTTAACCTGTTGCTCAAATTAAAAGATCCTATTTTTCCTATAAGACGTTCAGAGGTGTACGTAGTTAACTGCAGCTTACTATTGGTAAGGCATGGCTTTTGCCCGGCCTGGCCATGGTAACGGCGTGGTGGTCAAACGTCCTTACACTGCAAAGGCATGGTTTCCCAACCGGCCTCGCAGCAACCTTCCCCACCCGCAATGGTTGATACCATTTGCATAGGAAAGGCATTTGGTCATTGGGCCAGTCCCAGACTGTGCCCCCCCCCTGTGTGAATCCAAGTTGACCATCTTAAGGTCGACTTGGTACGGTCAAGCCAATCATAGAGCAGTAAGGGCGCCAGCCCGTCCCCTGTGCTTGGCTATTGGCAAGGCCACCAAACCACATGACCGTAGGTTGGCGAACCACAAGCGCTGCCCCTTTTATACCATATATAAAGTCGCGTTTCAGCCGCAGAAATCACTTGGACTATTGGAGAGCACCTTGCTTGCAAGGAAGTCTCCTGATCTGAGACTGAGGCAGTGTAAGCTTTGGACCTTTGTGGCCAAGTTTGCCTGTAAGTAGCTCAATCTCGCGCTTGTCTAGGCAAGGCTTGATTGTCCTCTAAACTCAGTGCTATTGGGTGGCATACTATAGAGGTGTGGAAACAAATACCCTACCTTTGGCGGGTGGATCAACTATCATTCTTTTTGTGTACCGCGCACCCCCCCCCCCCCTATATGGTTTCTTTGGAAGTACGTCCTTCTCAAGACGGAATGCTGTATACCATATAGGTTCTCACGGGAATTGTTACGGACATTGGAGTGGTTTCGTGCGTTATTTTCGCGTATTGTAACAAAGGAACGTTATAATTTATTGTGCAATAATCATTCTCCGCTTTTGGCTACGTTAATGGCTTTTGATTTCGAAAATAGTTCGTTCAAACTCAATGTCATAGAATCTCTATATATTAAGGTGGCTCGAGACAATCATGCTCACCTGTTATTGAATGAGCAGGATGGTTCATACACGACAGTTGTATCTTGGGTTGGTTCAATAAGTTCTCTAAATGGACTTTCAAATTGGAATCTGGTACCTATAGAAGACTCTTGTTTCTTAAAAATCAGTCGCTTGCTTCCCAAATTTGCTATGTACAAAATATGTTCAGAATTTGCGTGTTTTTAAGAATGGTAGAAACACGAGACATGGCTTTTCTGGGCTATCTTTATTATTTCGTTAAATCTTTGCACGGAATACACAACACACTGCACAGTAGGAAACACAGGCCACCATGGCAAGTAAGCGACAAAGTTACTGGAGAGCTGCCAAAAATTGCAAATATGAATCATTCTGACATACTGCGCTTACTATTATGTACTTTGTGAATATAATGTCCAGAATCTGAAAAATGAAATCGCTGAATGTGGTTATTTGAATGGGCGAAAGGAAATCAGGTGTGAAAATCCGGAATGCTACCATCACGATCATCGCTTGGTGAATAACATAGAAATGGCCGATGGTAAGGTGATCTCCTCGTAGGTGCATCTCTTCGCGGAACAATAGGCTATCGTACAACTACAAAAATACAGTGGGAAGGAAACACAAGTCAGGAACTTAGTACAAGTAGAAATTTTAAGAGGATTGATCGGCAAGAAACCCTCGATAGTACTTGGTGGTATACTCACTTGTTCTTTGACAATAAGGGTATCCGTGCTACACGCAACTGCCTTACTCGGGATATTGGAACATAAAGTCTGAAGAGCGGTGTTTTTCTAAGTGGAAAGTACGCTAAATATCGAACACTCTGTCGCGATTCACTTCGGAAACCGAATTGTTCTTACCTGAGAGTTGACGTTCGATGAAATGGCGCATATGACAGTCGTGTAAGTAATACTCAAGAAACAATTCAACAGCATCTCGTATAGCAGTCTGCCTTTTAAACGTATGGTAAATGCTACGCTGAAATTGAATACAATGTCGAAAGCGCTGCCAGTTATCCACAAGAATACGCATATCCCTGTCAAATCGTCGAAATCTCTCACAAGATCGGCGACAATAGTAAATCGTCTTCGCAGTGCAGTCATTTCACATGCATTACGATGGCTTTCGTTACTACTATTCATCGTATTCGCCTTAGCGACAATGTTCTTGAAACCCCACGACAGGACAATGCAGGCTGTGCAGTAGAAGTAAATAACGAATTTCAAAACGACACTGTAATAGCAACTTACAATCGTATAACCGCCAATTTGAAGAGCCCATCCGATTTCGACTCCGTACATTATTTCTGACAAAGGATATATTACGAAATCCCTTAGAGAATAATAACTTGCGTAGTAGGCAATATTGGATTGTATTGTGGCGTACACGTGGTATGCACCGCAAAGAGTGAAAAACCAGGCGGTGAGTTTCAATTTGGTTACTTCCATTTTGGGATTGCCAGTGTCAGTGTCATCTATCATCGACTGGAGGGATATGATCATTTTGGCATACCGGGTTCTTTGGGAAAGTACGTTCAAGTAGGTTATGACAAGCGAAAGTACCATGACGAAGTCAAAGAAATCCTTCAGGTTCTGAAAAAGGTAGTAATCCTGTAGAAATCTTGCCAATATGTTCCCAATGCCGAAAATTACTGAATAACTTCCAAAAATGACAGGCAACAGGTGAAGAATGAAGGTAAGTTTTGCGTTCATTTGGACCCGCGGGTTAATATTTAAGCCAAATAAGCGAAGAATGAAGATGATTGGCCATATACTGGACAACACATCCATTTTCCAAGGGAAATTCCTGTCAGTTATGATTGAATTTTACAGTGAAGTGTGTATCTTTATGAAATGACTGCAGCACAGACTACTTTCGCGCAAGACGATGCAATAATTTCGGCGAGCTTAAGTTTGTCGTGTATATATTATGTCGTGTTTGTGCCGTATCCAGTAGTTACCATCTAGCATAACTTTTACTTCACTAAGGCTTTGTGCAGCTACTGCAATTTCCTAAACACATAGTAATAATGCAATTTATCCCCAATTTGCTAGTGTCATATTGCGCCAATTTTTACGAAACGCCATCCACATTCATCCGCAATTAATGAAATTGCAGTTTTCGATTTTTCCCATAAGTGATGTCATTAAAAACTTTTTCTCTATAATCGTGGGATAATATTAGCATCTGTGTGTTTTTTTTATATATACACCCAAACAGCGGTTATAAAACTCTCAAATCTGCTAAATAATAAGATCAGAGCAAGTTTAATTCTGCACGTGGAGTCGACAATAGATATTTTATTTACATGCAATTGTAAATCGAATTACATTGTATTTAAAATTGTGATTCCATATCCTATATAATTAAATATTTACTGAATTGAAGGGTTTGTGCAAGACCTACTCGGAAAGTATCATATGGTCAAATGCAGTGTGCTGAATAATATAAATAACATAAAAACCACGCAGTTGCTTGCGTGAATTGATTTTACAAGATATTTTATCCTCATTTCTTCAATTTTATGAACAAATTTAATTTGCAGGAAACTATTTCTATGATTAAAATAACCGCAGCGATGAGAATCCCAAATCCCAAAATTGCAAACGTTAAATAGGTATTTGAGAAATCAATGGGCTCCAACTGGAAGCTGGGATCTTCATTCTTCTTTAAATAACGGGTTTCAATGAGGTTGATCATCCCAACTTCTCTGATACGAAGTATTCTGTTAAAAGACAACACGTTACCTGGGCTTCTGTATATTTGACGTATTCAAAAGACATGCCGGCTTACAAATGATTGAAGAAATTCTTGCATACAAAAGTCTTTATATATATGCCAAAGGGACTCGTGAATGCAGGCGTCGTTAATTGCGCCATATTTTTCTTCCCACGTGTCAGTGTTGAGGCAAATTGACTGAACGTCATTAATACGCAGGTCCCATTGAATAAACATTCTAATTTACCCTGGATTACATTGTGTCTGGTCGCATAAAATGCTTCGACAACTTTGTGCCTACACATTATTGGTATCTTCTGCAAAAATTTCAAATGTTTAACAATTTAAAGCAAACTGTGTAATGTGTATGAAAAAGCACAATGTTAGAGACATCTTCATAAAAAATTAGCGCCATACTTACAGCGAAAAATATATCCATATTACTCCGGAGGAAGTCGTACACTTCGAATTGCACATATAGCGATCCATTATATCCGCAGATGTCAAATATATCCTGGAAAGGAAAATAGTCTCGCAACAGCACCTCCACAGAGAATTTGGTGAGAAAAGCGGTAGACAAAATGAAAATGAGGATATTAAGTGATGAGAGTAGAAATTTGGCTGGAACAGTTGGACCTTGTTGACATTCCACTAAATTTTAAATAATAAGAAATCTTTGAAGACATTATTTTAGTGATATGGAACGATCAAATCACATTTACTAAGTAACGCTATACGCTAAATTCGCACAGAAAATAGTTTTGTGACCTTCCAAGTCTATATACGTACAATGAAAGTATATGAAGCTGTGGAAAAATATAAGCCTCATGAGCTTATTCATGACTTTGTTCATTACTACTGGGTGATGAACCAGAGATGGACTTCCATCAAACAGAAGGAGACAACATAAATTTGTTGTCGACAATGTTACTAACAATGCAATCCACAAATTCAATTTGAATAATGACAACAGTCGGCTCAATGTCATGCTTCTTTCAAGCTTCTTTCCAACCAACGTAATTCCATCTTTGTACATCTGCGGCCAAAATTCACCATATGTTTGTATTGCAGTTGTCCTAAGTGTAATGATTGGACTCTACGTTTATAATATGTACTCATATCAGGTTTAATTACATGCAATAAAATGCCACGTAGTGGTAATGTTTTAGCTTCTACTTACATCCATGAACCATGGAAGGTCATAATTTAGGTATATATCAGGTAAGCGTTGTATGTAGCAGAAACTAGAATTTATAATCTCTTATTATCAATAATTTTTTGGGTTCATATCATTATCAATGCAATGCGCTAAATAATTTTGAGTGACTTTTCGGTAATGGACAATATTTTGTGATACCTGTCAACTTATCATTATTTTACAAAATCATCCAATATATTTAAGCGATTTTTTTGGATTTCCTGTGATAAGCCACACCACTTTTCCATCTATTAGTTACATACGTAAAATCCAAGTATTCTTTCAAATACTGCATTATGGATCCATAAAGCCCAGTCAATTTTCCATTCTTCACTTCTGCCACTGCATTTTTCTGCAATGCATGAAATCCAGTGTCTATTACATTGGAATACATTTGAACCAGAGAAATTACAAAATAAATATTACAACTTTCGACGAAATTATTTACTCATTTCAAACAAACCAACCATTCCATTGTCGGCAAACGTTAGAGAAATTGCAACTACAAAAGGTGAGCTACATGGAATAAATGGAGACCATCACTGTTTGCAGCTTCAATCATTTCTTCAATTCATTTTAACTCTTTTATTCATGTAACACACTGTATTTGGGTAAAAATGTAGTTCCAAAATTTGATTCGTGTATACTCGGATCAACATAGCTTGGACATCATGCCCACTATTCCTATTTGGTTGCGCTTATCGCCTTGTTACTCCTGTTTGAAACTCTGAAATACTCACCACGACAAAGATGGCAAGCGAGAAAAGAGGAGCGAGCAATGGAGAGACAATGCATCAGCAAGAGGCTCCGCCTCGTGTTCAAGCTATGTTGGTCCGATTATTATAGTTAGTTTTAGTTTATGAATGGGTTTAATTTTTGCTAGTCATGATTCAGATATAAATTGTGTGGGTTCACGTGCATCTTCTGACGGATTGGTGGCGATAACCTGCTCTGATCTTATTCTTTAACTGATTTGATACTTTTATCGCCAACTTTGGGCTTTAAATAAAAAAAATCCGCACAGATGCTAATATTTTGTAACGGCCCGGTTCTCCAACTGGCCTTACTATTGCCAAGGCTTGGTTATGGTAACGGCACAGTGGCCAAACGTCCTTACACTGCTATGGCACGGTTTCCCAACTGGCCTTGCAGCAACTTTCCCCACCCGCAACGGTTGATACCGTTTGCATAGGAAAGACATTGGATCATTGGACCAGTCCTGGACTGTGCCCCCCCCCCCCTGTGTGAATCCAAGTCGACCGTCCCAATGTCAACTTGGTACTGTCTAGCCTATCATAGTGCAGTAAGGACGCCAGCCTGCCCCCTGAGCTTGACTATTGGCAAGGCCGCCAAACCACCTGACCGTACGTTGGTAAACAACCAGCGTCGCCACAGAAATCACTGACTCTTAGAGAGCACCTTGCTTGCAAGAAAGTTTCCTTATCTGAGACTGAGGCAGAGTAAGCTTTGGTACATTTGGGCCAAGCTTACTTGTAGGGGCTCATTCTCGTGCTTGTCTAGGCAAGGCTCGATTGTCCTCTAAACTCAGTGCCTATTAGACAGCCCACTATAGAGGGATAGCAGTCCAACACCCTCCTTCCCCATTGGTCGGAATTAACCTCTGCTAGGGCTACGTTTTACAGTTTCCGGCGTCCGAGAGGTAATTCCAGTACCATATCCCTACTTTGTATGGTGGGAATGGTGTCGAAAGCCGACGTCAGAAATCTCAGACGTTGGCCATCTTTTAAACAGCTCAAGTGACTCTTGATATTAGGTGATGTAGGCTTGCACAATCTAAGATTGCGAACCAGAGTACAAGTGTTAGATGAGTGGTGACTATTTAGCATTGTACGAGCGAGAATATTTGTGGAAATAAACTCAGTGTGTTGTTTCAAACAGTTGAGTGGTTTCGCGCGCTATTTGTGTGTATTGTAACAAAGGAATGTTACAATTTTATTATGGACCAATTAGAACTGCAGCTTTCAAATATTTTTTTAAATAATCACAATCTAAATTGCAGCATTTGTCATATTTTTTCAACAATTATTTTTCAACATTCCTTTGTCATGACAATTTGCCACTGACTGGATTTAACCGTGTCCAAACTCACAGCATTTTGCGGTGCTCTACGAATGCAAGACCTTTGAAGCCAATTCAAATGAGCTCCATCTGATTGATATCTGTTCAATCACAGCACATCGACGCCGATTGAAGGCATTCAAAATACTGTGAAAGGTTGGCTACATTATTTGGTGTCCAGATTTCTTTACCGAAAGAATTTGAAAATTGCTGAACAAGTATCACAAGTATTTCAATTTAAATGCCGATCATCTGACAAATATTGGAAAGCTGTAGCTTTAAGTTGTACATAATTAAATATTGACCAAAAGCTGGTTTACTTTCTGCATTTTCCTTGTGTCTATAATGTGTGATAAACTCGTAAGAACACCTTAAAAATCATACCTGGGAAAAATAAGCTGCTATTGAAACATTTCTTAGAACGCCATACAATTTGTTATTTGGACATATGTTCTTTTCCACAAGTTTATGAGACTGTATCTTCACAAATGGAAATGCTTTCCAAGCTTTCATTTTTGTGCGCTGTAATAAATATATGGGGAGTTGTTGCTGTTTTTCATTGCCGTCATTCTGCAGAAGGAATGGACATATTAATAAATCATATACCATGTTAATGATGGTGATGATGATGATGATAACAATGATAACAATAATAATAAATATTTACGTTTATCCATTTCAATGTATTGACAGGCAAAAGAATTGTGTACATTTCAGAGTTTGAATTCTGTAGATCACGTAACAATTTAGGTATGCACATCCCGACGATCATATTATAAAACACTGTATGAAAGACGGTTTTTGAATGTTGTATCTAAAATGGAAAAATTTATTAATAGTCATTTGCAGATACTGCTTAATAACGAAATATTTGTAAGAATTCAGTTTGCTGGAACTTGAAATTGTGGTTATTGAATTATTCATTTAAAGTTCAATAATAAAAGAATGTGGTGGCTATTGATTTATCTGTGTAGATATACAGGGTGATTCAGTGAAGTGTGGCAATACTTCTGGGAGGGGTAGGGGGCACCATGATGACCCAAAATGATCCATCAATGTGGGGTCGGAAATGCTTCACTGAACCGGTAATGTAAACCGAAACCGTGATGGAGAATGAAATTTATTGTAATCCGAAATGTACAGAAACAAATGGAACCCAGGTCACAGGAAGTGTTCAAAATGTCCTCCACAGGCTGAAATGCAGGCCTCGCATCTGCGCCGCATGGAACCCCAAATGTTCTGGAATATTCCTGGACGATGTCGAACTTGGCCGGCGGCTGCAGCGATCCTTGCAACCAGCTCGTCAGCGTTGTCAATAGGAGTGTCATACACCAGTGTTTTCATGTGACCCCAGAAATAAAAATCAAGGCATGACATGTCTGGGGACCGAGCAGGCCAACGCACGGGACCACCACGTCCTATCCAATGTTGGCCCCATGTAACATCCAGGTAGTCCCGAACGGCTCGGCTGAAATGGGCCGGGGCTCCATCGTGTTGGTACCACATCGCCCATTGCAGCCCCATACGCCAGGTGCATATCAGCTAATTCGGTGTTGGTATACTCAGCCATCCTGTTAGCGTGGTCTCTTTTTACAAAATGGCGACCCTCTACAGGAAGGCATGGACTCAATGTGCGGCGCCACCTAGCACCTAATGTAAGCATTTCCGACCCCACATTGATAGATCATTTTGAGTCGTCATGGTGCCCCCTACCCCTCCCAGAAGTATTGCCACACTTCACTGAATAACCCTGTATATTTGTATAGATTCTGTCATTAAGCAGAATATTTCAATTTTAAGGTGACAAATGAACATTGTCATTTAATTGTACTTGCACAAGTGTTATAGACCTATTTTGGAAACGTCACCAAAAACACAAATGGTTCTGTTATTTTTTACATCGTACATATCAAAAATTTAGTAGTAATTCCAGTTCTTGGGAGCCCAAGCTACATCAAAGAAGAGGGCAAAAGAACTAGTCTTAAGGTCCCTATTCACGATCGCTCCAAACGGCCAGGCGCTGCACCAAAACTGATCGAGAATGGGGAAACCCGACGTACTTGGCGTGGCGCGGAACCGCCGATCGAATATTCAACAGGTCGAATATTTGTCGAACTGCGCCGGCATGGCCAATGCGTGAATAGGGATCAGGAACGGAATCTGGGGGGAGTGGGCACGTGGCGTGGGGAGTCGTTTGAGTAGCAAGCATAGGATTTGGCAAAAAATGGGGAGGCCTGCCGCGGCATGCATGTGATTGGCCAGAAAAATATAGTGGCGCGGTCGTGAATGTTGCACACAAATGGCTGTGCTAAAAATGGAGTGGTGTGGCGCAGTGCGGCTTGGATCGATCGTGAAGGTCCACTTTTATTAAATGCGGCATTCTAATAAACGCCCTTCTAATAGCATACGCAGTCAACTAATCACGAAATATTATTAACCGCGTGCACTAATAGTTGATATACGGTATCTAAGAATTGCCACAATAAAACACACCCGGATTCTTCAAACTTGGGTATTTTTGGGGACGTTTAAATAACTGGACTTGAAATGCATAGTTTTCTTACGCATACTGTTCCACAAATCTAAATTAGCGTGATTTCTAGAAATTGAAATTGCTACAGTTTTTAGATGTTCCAATTTCTCTGGAGTCAGAAGAGTTATAGCCACGGTTTGCAATGTCAATGCGATACTAGCACCCATGTAATCGATGAAGAGTGTGTCGTAAAATATATATTTCGAATAGATTCCGTAGTCTACGCGTAGTTCCCGGGTCCACTCTCGAGCAATATTTTCTGCAAGACAATATAATATCGCCCATTCAGTGTTCTATCAAACCCGATAATCCCCAAGTCATTGAAATATTCACCAAACCGACGCTCAGTTACAATGAAAGCTGCTTGCATGCCAAGTTCGTAAATCAGGGCTCGTATTGCACGTATAACCCTTGAGGGTGTTAACTCCATACTTGTTTTCACTTCTGTGCCATTTCGTATAACCGTAGGATTGTCGTAAGCTTTTATGTTGTAAATCCTCCCGGCAGCTTTATTTGCATACATTCATTGAGCACTCTAGTAATAACTATCATAACGTTACACGTATAATTTGTTTACCTTCCAAGTATACGGATAAAGATGCTGTGAATATGGTATGAAGTATTAATAATGTACATAATACAGTCTTCTCCATATCTGCATGGAAAATATTGGAAGTCTAAGCGGAAATCCTATGAACGTTCATTACATAAAAACTAACACAATTTGCAGTTTGAATTATCGTAGTTCTCCTTAAAGCGAAAATAAGCATGATTAAAAGTAAATTTTTTGGTATTGTTTAACAAAATAGGTGACCTAACTTTTAAGATTTTCCTTGTATAGGTCAATCAAATATTTTCTGTGTGAACAAAAATAGGAATATGATATGAAATGTTTATGTTGAGACGTCTCCTTATTTGCAATGAATTTTAATATGTTGAATGGTTTATATGTAAATTTTTTAAGTATATAACGCGCACATAATGGATAATATCTATTCAAACTTTCCTATTATTTGAAATCACGGTTAGGGTTTCATGAAAGTCTCTGTACATCTTTACAGTTTTCATTGAAAAAGATCACAGTGAAATGGGTTTACCTGTATGTTCCTTACAAATGCCACTGGCTTCTGATGGTTTTCTCATTTCACTGTGAACATTTATAGACATGCTCAAAATCAT
>WWPM01023576.1:0-20917 GCA_023279145.1 Glomeris maerens
TAATGCCATTATGGCTGCTTGAAATGATACTTTGCCAGCGATGATTTCAGAAGTACCAAGATTGCACGCATCTGGAAATTGACAGAGATAAGATGGGCAATTTTCGACTTGATTTCTGAAAAGTACATTACATCCTGATGCTTAGGATATATTTTTACATTAATACAATAAATAGTTAGGAGAATAAGGTTATATAACGGAAAACTATTTGTTGATATATAAATCTCTGAAGATCTATCAAAGTGACTTCGATGGTTGGTCAGACAATATTTATGAAACCTCAGTCAAGATGTAACTGAATACATGGCACCCTTCATTGCAATATCTGAAGTTGCATTTGAGCAACGTATTGAAAACGTATACCTATATACAAACGGTATATATTTTTGTATTTCAAAAGGCTTATTGGTTTTCGACCTCGTGAACGTAAAAGTGTAAACATTCATTAAATATAGATTAATATTTAACCAAATATTGGATTGAGTGAACCGGCATTTTGTCACATTGGAAATGAATGGCGGCACTGAATTTTGAAACTAAGGAAACTTTGCGAGACCACATCAATGGCGTTGCTATACATTTACAGCAAACATCAGGTGGCGCGAATTTAATAAAAAAATAATATCCAGTGGAAATGAGTACCTAGAATACTTTCAGGTATTTAATTATGAATAAGAAATTTGTGTTACGCCTCACAAGGAAATTGACGATAATGTGATATTGAATGATGGCTTTTGGTACAAAATTGTTTTAATGGTGATGGCGATCAAAAGGGAAGTAGTATAAATAAGAAGCACTTCCTTCAATGCTGCCCCTCAAAAGATATATTCTGAGACGCTAGTGTAACACAAAAACGTCAGCTCACAAATGACATCTTTAATTTGCAATACTGAATTCAGATGTAAGTAATTTTCATTCAGATCTGTGGTGACACTATTTATGACTATTTAATTATTTTTGCTGTTTGTTGTTTGCTTTGCAGTGAGTCACTGTAATTTAGCTCTGCCACAATTAAACCCGTTTGGACCAGTTTTGAACATGTTGCACTTTTTGCGTAACCAGAGTTCGAGTGGGGACTCTTTTGTTAACATGTAAATTTCTGTTGTTTAAATTACCAATCCCTGGTTTTTGATTTGCTATAAAAATTACGACCAAGCTTTGTTCACAGGGAGTTGCTTGTTGTCTGTGGTCCAGTTCAGATCTCAGTCATATAGGGTCAAATTGAAGTTCCTGCTCAAGAGTCTGCAGTCCTGTTCCTGGTGGCCCATTCCATAGCCTCTTCAGGTCTCAGCTCTCCATTCTAACTCTCGAGGATCGACTCCTCATCATTAGATGTGGCTACTGGGTGGTGCATCAGTACAGGACAGCCAGCACTCAACATTCCACGAGCAGCACTCTACAAAGAACGAGCTGGACTCTACGCAGAACGGGCTGGATCCGACCCTAGACGGACTCGCATCGCAACTTGGTGACTCTTTGTGTTCTGGGCATTGGTCGCAATTATCATTGTTGTTGTTGCTAATTGTTTGTTGGGATTTTGATTAGGTTGGGTACTGTAGTTGGAATTAAACCTTGTTTTCTGGTCATCTCAAGTGCCTCTATGTTCTCTGGCCCCAGGGCTAATGCTCCGGTGGACGCGAGTGTTACAGATCATGCATACACAGTCTATGATTACAACAAGTGAAGATTCTGCTTGGATAGTTGCAAAAATGTGCGCTTTACTTCTTATTATTCCACTGATATCCATTAGTGGCAAGACGTTTCGTGAAATAATCATAAAGTGTTAATTTCATGCAATTTATATTTGTTCGTCAAATAAAACCTTGTAAATGTAGGACACAAAAGAAGAAGTATGCGTGGCAGTGTAAATGCGATGGATGGAGATACTGTTAAAACAATATTGTTGACGCAATCACTTATTCACGTTATAAGAGTTATTGCAGCTCACTTACATACACGGTCATATCAATGAATTATGACCAGCACCATTTCAAGACAAATTCATGGATTTCCCCAACAATAATTGCATATAGCAAAATTTGCATAACAGGCTAAGAAAGCTTTAATGCTAGTGTATCAAACAGCAGATGCACGAGCCTCAACATGGGTAAACATCCGAATTTAACGGACCTCCGAAAAGAGATGATAATAGCAAGTGTGCCGCCATAATCGAAACGGCACGATTTGTTAACTGTTCATGGTCCTCTGTAGTGAGGGTGTACAAAGAGTGGACAGCAGGGACAGAAACCGTGTCCCAACGACATCACTGTAAAGGGAAGTGAGCCATCGATCAACGAGGTGAGTGGTGCCTCCGACGACTTGTAAAAGGTGACAGGAGAGCCACAGTCCATCAACTGACCACCAGATTCAACAGTGGTGGCAACAGACGTGTATCCAAATTACCGTTGAACGCACCCTGCTTCGGATGGACCTGAACAGTCGTCGGAGGCACCACTCACCCCGTAGACTGATGGCTCATTTCCCTTTTCAGTGATGTTGTTAGGGCGCGATTTCTGTCCCTGCTGTCCACTCTTTGTACACCCTCACTACAGAGGACCATGAACAGTTAACAAATCGTGTCGTTTCGGATATGGTGCCATCATTGCTACGATAGCCTATTATCATCCCTATTTGGAGGTCCATTAAATTCGAACGTTTACCCATGTTGAGGCTCGTGCATCTGCTGTTTGATACACTAGCCTTAAAGCTTTCTCAGACTGTTATGCAAATTGTGCTATATGCAATTGTTGTTGGCGCGAACCATGCATTTGTCTTGAAGGGTTGCTGGTCATAATTCATTGATATGACCGTGTAGATTGCAAATACAAAAAGCGCGCATCATTTCCGAATGGAAAGTCGGCAAGTGCTCTTCACAGTGTCTAAAAAGTCTTGCCTGTTTTGGAATAACGTTACCAGTAATGATTCTGGGTGACTTACGAATATGAGTAAAGTTGGCGA
Source organism: Glomeris maerens (assembly GCA_023279145.1). NCBI lineage: Eukaryota > Metazoa > Arthropoda > Diplopoda > Glomerida > Glomeridae > Glomeris > Glomeris maerens. Next base: position 2,959 of record WWPM01023576.1, read on the forward strand.
ACTCATTGGAGCCCATTTATTTAAAATTTCAAACGTGGCCCACATTCCAGGTCATTCAAAAACAAAGTTTGTTTGGTTTGCCAATAAGGACATAGTTCAACTTTTTGTAATTTATCCCAAACATATCCCAAATAATGAAGCAGAAACACATTTGAAATTGGCAAACAAACGGCAGATATGGCCCCTGAAATAATCCCTCAATTTCCGATCTAACGAAGGAAACAAAGAGTACATGTTAAGCGGCAGCCAAATTCAAATCTGTTCTATCCAAAAAAGTTGTGAATATTGTTGACAACATTTATAACTTCCAAGAGGTCACATTGCATTTCAGTAAAATAGCAGAGGGGCGAGAATAATTAATATCACATTCTCTTTGTGCATGTTTTGTATGAGCATTTTTGTAAATATGCCAACGCTCAGTTTAGAAAGAAGAAAGAGAAACGCTGGACAAGTTTAATACAATGGATTTTAAATCAGCGAACAAACTTCATTTTGACTGAACGTTTTGCGCATTTGTGCGACACGTGTTGAAACAGTATAATGGTATATAATTTGTTACGAGAAAAACCAATAAAATTGTTTTCCACGTGTTGCTGTTCATAAAAGTGTGAACATGCATTCAATATGGATTATTTGGCATTAATATTTGACGACGTAATGTACACCATGTACGGGCATTTTGTAGCATTGGAAATGAAAAGTACAGAATTTTGAAATAAAGGAAACTTTGCGCGACCACATCAATGACGTTGCTATGCATTTACTGCAAAATTAGGTGACAGTGGAAATAAGCACCAAGGAAAATTTTAGCTATTGTATTATGAATAGAAATTCCCGTTACGCCTGGCAAGGAAAATGAATTATTTGATAATGTGCTATTTAATGGTTACTTTCTGTACAATATTGTTTCATTGGCTATGGCATCAAAACAAAAGTAGTATATACAGCTGTCGTTTCCTTCAAAGTTGCAATATAAAAGATATATTCTGAGGCACATGTGTAGCAGGAAGAACATAGACGACTCAAAAATGACTGCCTTCGTTCGCAACTGGGAATTGATATGTATGTAATTTTCATTACGATCGTGCAGAAAAAGTCTAGTTGATAACAATGATATTTTCTGTTTGGATAGTTGGGATTTTTTTTATATTAATGTTGATTTTTCCACTGATATGCAGTGGTGGTAAGACTTCTTTTGAAATTATCGCAAAGTATTAATTGATTGTATGGTACATTTATTCGTTGACTTAAAGAATATAAATTTAGGAAATCAAAAAATTGCCCCCAGCATTGTAAATGTGATGGATGGAGATACTGAGAAACCAATAAGGACGAAGCAATCTCCGACAGACGTTATAAAAGTTATTGTAGCTCTCATTAAGGAATGGAAAATGCTACATGTGTTCGTTGTTTCCGAACCGAAATTTGGCAAGTACAGTCCTCAATAATTTATTATTCCTGATTAAACACAGTTTACATGCCAACTAGTTTCGGCTCATCAGCGAGCCATCATGACGGCGAAAAAACGAAGACAGCTAAGGAAATAGGGAATTAAGAATACAAAACTTAGAACTATAATTTCCTAACTTAGCCTAATGAGAAAACATGTCACCAAGCTTCAAAAACAGTCATACTTAAAAAGGCACGCAATACACGTCGTCAATCATAACAATAAAATACGTGTCAGAATTACACCAAAAACAGGAACTAATAAGAGTGAAAAAACAACCACAAAGGGACTATCCATAAATTATGTCACACAGGAGCATGGGGGGGTTAGGGTGCACAGAATACCGTGACAAGTTGTCACATAGGGGATTGGAGGGGAAGGGAGTAAACGTGACGTCACTTTCCACTCTTTATGACACGACGCAAACACAAATAAGCAAACTGGTCGTTGGGGCAGTTGGTGGGTGGGCAGTTGTCCGTTAAGGGGAAATTGTACGAAAAATGGCCATTCTGATTTGAGAGCTTGGACCAAGTGAGAAGTGTCCTGGTCAAATTAATCATGGACAACTACGCCATGTCAAATCCATGAGAAGAGATTCAAATTGATTAAAAAATTAATATTAATGTACGTATGTACTGCTGACTGGATTGGATTGTTTTGTGCTTTGGATGTTCACTGTTCACGAAACATTTCTGAATATTACTAAGTTGGTTTTCAAATTTTCCCTGCTGTCAAAAAATATTGACGCCACAAGGTCTGAACGTTTACATGACCAATTTATAAGTTTTCCGCTAATCGGGCCATCTACATTGTTCAAGGATGTGACCTCGTTATGATTAAAACCCACTTGTATAAATGATGACTCTAAAGCAGGGGTGGGCAAATATTTTCTACAGAGGGCCAAATTGAAAACTTCATTGTATTTCAGGAGCCGCATATGCAGGGTTATTAAAAAAGAATTTCTCGATTTCAAAGCTGCATTTCTCGGTATACCGGTTAATCATTTACAAATGGTGATTTACCTGACAGATGAAGTTCTGTAGTTTATTATGCAAGCTAATTTAAATTGTTTACACCATTAAAGAATGTTTAACGATAAACGCGGCTTGATATTGAGATCCCTACTGAACTGTTTCAACCGATTGTGTTCTAGAAAACTAAATAATTCTTTTGAACCGATACCATTTTAATAACTAAAATGACAGCCACATGTTTGTATCAATGAAAACTAAAAAAACCTTCTCTTTCCACTGGTATAACACTCACTTTCTAAAATTAACAAATGCAGAGAAATACAACTTGGAAATCGCGTCACTATTTTTTGAATGAAATACTCGGAATAACGTTTTAAAAATACATATATCAAAAATTATAATCTAAAAAATTAACATCGGCGTAGGATATCAACATGTACATGCCAACAGGCCGCGTAAAATACACTGGAGGGCCGCATGCAGCCTGCGGGCCATAGTTTGCCCAGCCCTGCTTTCAAGCATTCAGTTTAAACCTGTTTCTTTTGCCTTTTACAAAAAGAGATGAGGGGATTCACGGTCATGTTATTCACCAGAATGTGAACACTGGCAGTGGAAGCAGGATTATTACAAACATCTTCAATAAATCTAATTAGTGATTGACGACGAGTCTGATTACATTGGGTAATAAACCCGGTATTGTTACTTATTGGCTTTAGATTGAATCATAAGAAATCTCTGGTACTGTTAATCCAAACCTTTGAATATTTCTAGAATGGTTAGAATTATTACTCTAATTGTTATACGAGGTGTGTTAGAAAAGTAATGAGACTGGCAATACTGCGAGTGATCTGGCAACGCCATGTTGTTCTACTTGTGCACGCCTGTGTGTTCATCCCTTCCAGATGCTCAGTCCGAGTTTCAGATCGATACAGCCATTACGTGATTTTTGAGAGCCCTTTCAGTGAAGTTGAGTTTTACTCGTGCATTACGAAAATGGAACGGCGGAATTTACAGCACATTATGCAATCAATTTTTGTGCTAAACTTGGGGAATCGGCGAGTGTGACCTTTGAAAAGTTTAAACAGGCCTATTGAGAACACTCCTTATCGAGAGCACAAGTTTTTCGCTGTCACATATTATTTTTGAAAGGCCAAGAACGTGGTGAAGATTTGTGCAAAATGGTGCCAAAAAACCTCGCAACAGAGCAGAAGAATCTTGAGAGAATTGCCAATGACCACAAATTGTTCAGTCATGTGCAAATCTTCGGCCAAAATTTGATGCACGGTGAAAGTGTTTACGCTTAACATGTCACCCATCATCCTTGTTAAACGTCTTACTGATCTCACAAGGGCATTCACACGTGCGGCATTTTTGTCGGTTTTTGAAGTTGAGGGTCTCCCTGAGCGAGGTTCATCTTGAACAGGTTTTTGCCCTTTCAAAAATATTGCGCCAGTGAAAAACTTGTGCTCTTGACAAGGAGTGTTCTCCGTAGGCCTGCTTAAATTTTTCAAAGGCCACACTCGCCGATTCCCCAAGTTTAACACAAAAATTGATGGCAAAATGTTGCTCTAAATTCCACTGTTCCATTTTGGTAACGCATAGGAAAAACTCATCTTCACTGAAAGAGCTCTCAAAAATCACATAATGGCTGTTTCGAGCTGAAACTCGGACTGAGCATCTGGAAGGGATGAACGCACAGGGGGGAACTTTGAAAGAGATAATGAAATGGTTACAATTAGTACCGTACCAGTAGAACATGAATATGTGAAACCATAGATGAATATAAAATTATTGAAATAAACCTGCAATACATTATTGCTACTAATGCAACGTTTATTATCCTCTAGATGTAATATCGACGATTTGGGCAGATATGTTAACTGCTACAAAACGTTTCACTGTAGACAAAACAAAATATGACACATTGTCTTTAAAGAATTGCAACATATTTGGTAGTATGTCATCAAATAGATGTGCAACTGTTTTCCTGTTAACTGAACAAAAGTTAAATATGCTACTTGGCAACTTGACGGTAAATTTCACAGGGAAAAAATTGTGAAGGAAAATCTCATACGGCTTCGTTAACATTCGCGAATAATTAATGATAATACTTGGGAATTTCAGGATGAAGAACTACATCCTATGCAACTGGGTAGTTCTCCAGAAAATTTTGTTTTCGTAGGGAGATGCATAGCGAAGTTTGTCTCACGATGCAAAGAATCATATCATAAGCACGTAGTAATCATACCAGTGGATACGGACAAATGGGTAGATAGTACACTAACCTCTTTATAATAATGTCAATCTTGCATCCCTTATAATGTAATACCCTTGCAATTACCTTCTACATCTTATCTAACTTGTCATGTGTTGTAGCGACAATAATTGTTCTGTTGATGACCAAGAGTCAAAACACGCTGTCATGTTATGAAAATGGTCACGTTTCTATGTGTGGCACAGGGATATGTGTACCAAATATTTATATGATAAAATTATTATCGGGAAGGAATGTCGATTACAAATGATGTGTTTGGAATTTCAGCTTAGAGGTGTCATACCAAAGCAGCCAGTCTCGGTGTTTTCCATACATCACAAAGGCCAGAAAAATTGGACAACATTTCCCATCAGCACGATCAAGAATAGTGAACCTTTGCAGAGTGGAATCAATGATTCAAGAAGTGATCATGGCCTTTTGGAAAATGTTGTAATTGTAGCAAGATTGTCGCTTGTAATATGCGGCTTTTTAAGTTTTTATCTGAAGCCAGACTTGGGCTTGATGGTCATACATGGTTGTGCTGACATTTCTAGGCTGACAATATTGTAGAATACCAGAATGGGAAATTGAATGGCCTAATTGGAAGTATTGTGACATACATGCAAGAATATCTGAATTTTGAGTAATATTTAGTCTAATGTAAGAAAAACAAAAGCACAAGTTTATTTGGAATCATTCTCGCTCATTCACAGGCTGAGACTTGATTTTGGTGCAGAAAGCTCCCTTTTTGTAACTAAGGTTTGCAATGCTCTCTATGGGTTTTTTCTAACGTGCCAGTGATACAATGCCTAATTATTGTCTTAGAAAACTGATTTGGAAATTGGTGTTTTTGGCTTCAATAATCAAGGCTTCCACAATTTTTTGCCACCCATTACATACGATGGCCTAAAATCGTTTGCTGTTGAGGTTGCGAAGCCGATAACATTTCGAACCCTGATTTCCATATTCAAGTCAGGTGTTTGGTTTTCTTGCCTGGTGACTTTATTTCTCTGCAACATTTGCTTTTTTGCAACTGCCAATGCAAGTCCATTGCTGCATTATCACCGGAGATGGAAGTCGCAGCACAAGTCCGCATTATGGAGGATTTTGTCTTTCGACTGCTTGATACGTTTCCACAGTATTGCATCATTAACTTCTATCGCATTTGAGAAATATACATAACTAATATTTCAATGAATCCATTTTTAATTACAGCTGAATGCCAGCAAGGTCCGAATCCATCCGCAAGATGCCTTCTCTTTGCATTGAATTATTTATCGCTAATGGTTACAAGTGCATATGTAATCCTCTTTTCTGCTATGATAGTGTCCCATCCAAGGGAGTTTCGTCATGAGAATTTCCAATCTTATTGCAACGATAGTAGTCAACATCATTTGGATATGTTTTTGTCAGCAGACACTGCAACCAAACATCTATGGAGTGTAAGTCTATGCCTTCTGAATGAGTTTCAAAATTTCAACTGAATGAAGAAAAGATTTATGTTGCTGAAGGGAGCAAAAAGCCTGTTTTGAAATTTGTGAAGTAAACATGTAAACCTACTCTGATCATGTTGGGAGCCATGCGCAACAAAGTGCACCACTTTTTTTGTACCATTACCGACAAAAGGCCACATATTTTATTAGAAAATAACTTTGCAAAAACTTTAAATAAATTCACCAAATTTGGAAACAATATACCCGAATATATTTGAAATCTTAGTAACAAATTTCAGTACAATCGACCAATAAACACGGGTTATCAGAAATTATTTAGGAAGCCTTGAATGAAATTATTCTATTCTTCGCACAATGAATATTATTTATTGATCGATTGAGCTGGAATATACTCAGGGATTTGTTATCAAATTTCGCGATTTTCTATAAAGTTTTCACAAAGTTGTTGACTGCTAAAAAAAAACGTGTACATATCATTATGGTTACCAGAAAAACATTTATAATTGTTGCTTAAAGATGCAACTAAATGCACTACAATATTTCAGAATTCTAGACTGCACGATTAGAATTAGTACTCCATCATTTAAGCCTATTTTGTGCTTGCTGTTATTGAGTAATTACAAGAGTGGATGAATAGGTTAGAGCATGCAACTGCCATAGGGCCCATTGCTGATAGCGCCTTACCTTTGGAGCGTCCCCTCGGAATTCGTCGGCCATTTTCGCAAGTAAAACTCGCTCCCCCACGACCCTTTGACATCACGAATCTGTCTGGTGACATCACGAAAGCGTGGCGTTGTTACCAACATTTATTACGTTTCGACCACTAGCAAAATTGCTGGAAATGTACACATGTTATTTATCATCCGGTTTTCTTGCTTCAAGTTTGTTTTCTGCCATAACCTGACCATGCCCGGCCCAATTCCGGCAACAAACGTTATGTAAAACCGTTTTTAAAGAAAACGAAAAAAATTATTTCAGGCTTTTTCTTAATCCAAAATAGCCAACCGTTATAAACGCAGTAATATTGAAATGCAGTATAAACTTGAACTTAAACATTGGGGCAAATTGCCCTATTCTTTGAATTAGCGTACAGAAATGAAACATACATACGTGATTTTCATTCATGTTTCACAGATATTATACTAGTCGATTATCGTATTGAATGAGAGTTGTCCATCCTTGCCTAATCACAAAATATTTATTTTCCAGTATATAGACCGCAATCAGTATTTTTGTGTTTGGAAAAAAGGCTTCTTTGAAGAATACTCTAGATATGACTCTACTAGTTACAATAGCTATATAGTCATGAGCGAAATTATATACAATTATGAAATCGTCGCAAATGGAGAGTGTGCTGTCATTGCTTCCGACAAATTCGGTTCCCAAATGATGCTGAAATACCCAACAATCTCCAAGTCCAAATCAACACAATCTGGCTACCCCGCTAGCATGAAAGTTGCTAGCGATTTCTATTTCCAGGAAATATTGGCCCGAACGTAATTATACCCTATTTTAATTGTTTGTTTTAGAGCCAGTGTCATTAGTACAAGGTCTCTCATTTAGTGTGCTCCGTCTGCGAGGAACTGGAATGATACATCGACTTGCAGCAAGATATTTGAAATCGCACAAAAACCACACGGTTCTTGTCAAATCAATGACATTCTCTGAGACTTGGTTCACATTTGCCATCTTGGGAATTGGAGTTGCTTGTGCCGTAGTCATTTGGCTGTTGGAGACAAGTAGCAGATTGTTTGTTGCGAAAGCGTGATGTTATTTCATTTTTAATGTCTCCCGAATATTGTATTCATTGATTCGTATTTTGTGAAAATTATGTGATTTTATCGGTGTCTTAATCTAAACACATTAGAAATTTAGCAAGGCCTATATCATAATCTAGAGCATTTAGAAATGATAAAAATGTTCACAATTGCGAGTGCCGTAGCAAAATTTTTTAAAGCTGTCACAGATCTGCAATATCAAGCTGCCATGCAGTGAAACATTCACAGATTTATTGCAGACCTGCTGGCATGTGGCATGCATGCGACAGCCAACAATTTGTTGCGGTACTCCTAGAAAATGTCATGACATGTAGTATTATGTAAAGTATTGAATACATGGAGAAATTATAAAATCTCACACTTTTATGCAGAATAATAAACAAATTTTAGCTGAATGGACTGTCATAATTAATATACTGTATAAGATGTGTAATGATTACGGTATAGTTGTTTCATTTCGTTAAATTTCACACAAAAAAATTTGCAGAAATTGTTATTAATTCTGCAGGGGATTAGGGTTGAATTTAAGAAGAATTAAAACGGTGAAACTGTTCTAATAACAAGTTAACAGTAAATGTTGAATATTCAACTCATTTATTGATTCGATTGATCATCTGTAACTGTCGTAATTTCCATAGTTTGCAGTTTAGACAATTTCAGAGTCTTCAGATAGGAGAAAGAGAAAATCTGGACAAGTTTAAGGCGACCCGTGTTGAAACAGTATATTGGTATATAATTTGTTAAAAGAATATCCAATAAAATTGTTTTTGACGTGTTGCTGTTCACAAAAGTGCGAACATGCATTCATTATGGATTATTTGGTGTTAATATTTGACGACATGATGGAAACCATGTACCGGCATTTTGTAGCATTGGAAATGAAAAGTACAGAATTTTGAAATAAAGGAAACTTTGCGCGACCACATCAATGACGTCGCTATACGTTTCCTGCAAAAATTCGCGTTACGCCTCGCAAACAATATGGATGAAACAATCGCCGAACGACGTTGTAAGAGTTATCGCAGCTCTCATTAACATGAATGGCAAGTGCAAATGGCGGTATTGTAGCATGCTGTGGCCCCTCACTTTATAATTCCATGCTGTTGTTTGTGCCGGAATATGGTACATTGAAACTTTAGCCATTAGAAAATTCTATTTTCTTTACTGTTAACTTTATTTTGTAAATTTTACTGGAAAGTGGGGGGGGGTCATTTGTATTATACGAGACATGCGCCTCGGGGGGGGGTGTTGGGAGTTGCTACAACTTTGTTACAAAGGGGAGGAGGGGTCCAAATTTCAGCGATTTTAGCGAACGTATTTTATGGATGATCCCTTGTCATGTTAGGCGCAACACTTTTATTTATACAACAAACGGTATTATGATCAAATAAAAAGAGATTCACAGTTTGTGAATTAACTGCTGTTTGTAACCTTTCAGTGGGAAGAGTCCATGAGGTTCGAATGTTCGAAAAAAAAATTGGAACCGTCACATAGTAATTTTACGGATACATTACAAATGCTTTCGGCTTGCAGCCTTCTTCCTGTATGGTATGTTGAGGCCGTGCGCGCTGTGTAGCGTGGTTAAGTCTGCGATGTGGTTGCTTCCGGTAAATAAACTGGTGCAGGATCGGTTCACACTTTGTTTTATTTACAGGTAAAGTGCACAACTAGTGCTGACTAAGTTTTCGTACAATCGGCTTGTATTATGTAGCCGGGATTTATCGCGACAAACTTTCTCGCTGTGTATTTCACGATCGCGGCGACCGATTGTCGCGTGGAAGAAACGATTCGCTGTTCACACGACACTTACGTTACGGCGGCTAGCCGAACGCGTAATAGAGCGAAAAAATCAGGCTCTCGGGGGTTTATATAAACGATCATTAGGTCACATGGTTTGTGTGGTGTAACAACTTCCTTCTAGAACGTTTGACCTTTCTGTTTTTCCTGACCTCTCGATTGCGGGAGTGTGACTCGCATTAGCATAATTAGGCCGGTTTCTACATGGTAGACATAGCAATTGAAGCAAATACGTCATCAGCATCTCAACAAAGAAATCGCCATTGTGTGCGCTGTCGCCCTCCATTTTGAGTAACATCATTACATTTACGATTGCACTTGGCTGAAACTGTTAACTGCATCTGAACAGCATTTCCTTTCTTTTCAATTAACTTAGTTGCCTGTTACCAAGTTGGCTGCTAAGTTAATTGACAAGTAAGCTTGTGCGAACAGGGTATTAGGTGATGCGTTTAGGAGCACTAAATAGTTTGCATTCATCTCGAAATTGACCGAAATAAGATGGATAATGCTTGATTAGATTTCTGAAAAGTACATTACATCCTGATGCTTTAGGATGTAATTCAGAGTCATACAAAAATTAGTTACAGAGTCATATACTTTCAAACATCGCAAGTTAAACTGTCGCCATTATCGGCATTCCCGAATTTGCATTACCTGATGCTGTGCCGACAACCACAACTTTCAATCCGCTTTGAATTGATCGATAATATTTTGCATACTTCCACACTAGATGTGTGTTAATGTTTTCGTTTCGCATTCTACTGTATGTTTCATTTTGATTTCAGTTGAGCTTTTACTTGGCATTTTATTTTGCACATACAAATTGAATTTACTCTTGCGAGTAGGAGGGCGTTTTCGGCAATTCATCCGGGCTTCAGTCAACTGAATGTTTTTTTGGGGGGCGGCAAATCATTTAACTGAGGACCGACTTCAGTTTGACTGCCTTCTGTCTCAGTCGAAAATATTTGTAAAATTGGGGAAATTTAAGACGATTACAAGTTATGAGTAGCGTGAAAATACGTACTTTTAATAATAAATAATTAATGAATACGAGAATATAGTCTGAATAAATAGAACTCGATTTTACATAATTGAAATTAGGAATTGCTACCTGCATAATTAATTGTTTAGAATCCAATTACAATCGCATCTAAATTGTTGATTGCCTGAAAAGAATTACACTATATAAACATGTCGATCAGAATATGCTCTTGGCGAGATTTATGCTGAAAGCTGATTAATGGACATTTGTAGCTGCTATATGTAGATATTAGCCAATTTCCTGTTCGTTTCCATCCATCCCCAGACGAATAGTGGCTTGCTTTCTGCCGATTGATGCTTATATTTGCCATTTTTCATAGCAATAAACAGCTAGGGCTTCTTTCTTACCAGTGGCTGCGTAAAAGACGGCGACTAAAACCACTGGATGTGCCTTAGCACCAATCATATTGCGACAATGTGGGGATTGGAAGAGGAAAAACATGGCGGAACGAATGAGAGCTAGGCACGGCTTTGACCACTCCCTCCAGCTCACGGCCATTCTCATGCTTCACGTTCATTGGCTCAGAGGCGTTTGCCAACATCTAAACGGGGAAAAAACTTGTAATTCGATTCAGCACCAGTTTTATTTTGTATCAAAAATCCAGAATAAATTTTTAGCTTGCAATCAGCAACGTAATTTTGCAGCTTTCCGATTGGCGGATGCAAGACTATAAAGAAATTTATCATATTTCAATCTGCAAGAATCCAAGCCTGAGAATGTGATGCAATATTCTTGCGCATACCACACCCATTTGCAACGAGGCGAATGCAACAGCATTGCGAGCGGTTCGGTCGTCGGCAATAAAGTTGCGAAACAATTTGTAAATTTCATTCATCCGGCAAATTTAGCGAATAAAATGAACTACAATCACAAATTTGAGCACTAACCGGTATCAGTCGCGGTTGGCGCCATCCGGTTTAACACCTCACCTCGTTTCTTGCAATAAATGTGGGACAACCATCAACATGCAGCAACGTCTGCGCTGGTATCTAACCACGACAATATATCTAAAAGCGCTGCGATCAAAGGAGTTGGATAAACTCGCGCGATTATAAACCACCAGATAATTGAACGCCGGAATTGTTACCGCCACCAAATGACTCCCATCTCGACCTTCCTTCAAAAAGATTTTTTTTAGAGTTTTGTACACGATTTTGCATATAAACCCCATTCAAATTCAAATTTTAGCTAGGCCTACACCAAATTTTACTAAATTAACAATTGAAAAACTGAGAAAAGACCAATGCAATCATTTTTAAGTTCGCTAAGCTTTCATATCACTGATATCAGTCTGTTTTGCTATAAAGTGAAGGGCGGAGTTAGAAAAGGCTACGACGCTCCTTTGAGTCTTACACATAACAGCGGTCACGTTTATTAATTACCATGTCTGTCTAAAAAAAAACATCTTCATGCATTCGTTTTAGTATACTGCAAGCTTTGTTACTACTAAACGGAATGGGGATCGGAACAAGTTTATTTTACATTTTAATATTGCGGATCGTTTTTAACCCTTTGACTATGCTACAAATTTTTCAATGGTAGTCTTTTGGTGCATGTTGATACCAACAACAAGGAATTTAGTATTCTAATAAAATCACAATGTGCAATGAAATATATGAAATTAATTTGTCTAAAGCGCTAGCTATATTGACGTTTTCGACTTTGACCTTGCCAGCCGGAAATAATAGCCTCAAAATATTCGCTCGTTGATATACTGCTAAAGATAAAGCTTCAAAACAAATACATGCTGTTGATCGACGTTGCCGTATGTCAATACGTTTGCAGGTTGCACATACAACTGCCCACGAGCGCGCTTAAAATTAGGGACAGAAATTGGGACGGATTGCACGTGTGATACAAATAGGCTCAAATAAAGTCCTGTCCACGTGGCTACACACAGCCGCCATTTTAACTTCGGTCGTGTAGCCCAAAAACACCAGACAGTATTAATCAAGGTTCCATGCGATAGGTGAGTTTCACACGCTTGCAAGGCCTTGAGGTCACCAAATGTAATCAAGTATTAGATTACGCCAGCATAGTGACCATGGACCATGTCGTGGTAGAGCACTAAACCAAAGGTATACGTCACAGCAGTGATGACGGGTCATGTTGTTCAACTTCGCACATGGCCACAACGCATAGGTAAGGTGTAATAAAGTATGGCACCACGTCACCACGTGTTGATAGCAAGGACCCGTGGTCACCGGGGCGTGTCACCGCTTCTCCTGGATTTTGTGCCTCGTGTGTGAAACATAGTAGGTGAAAAACTTACAAATGCACACGTCAGAATAAGTTGGAATAATAAGTAACAAACCGTGTTACTCTACGCGCAAAATAACACGGAAACACAGCTGCAAATGTTCTGTCAAGAAACTAGTTTTATTCCCACAATAAATTTGCACCGCATACAATTGTAAATATTAAATTGTATATCAACCCAAAAAGTGGGCGGCGGGAAAGGGGTGGGCGTCACGTGATCACCAGGTGGTACAGTAGGACCTCGATATAGCGTTGCGGTCAAATGCAATATTTTTCAACTTTATAAGCGGGATTTGTTAAATGCGGACTTTTTGCTTTTTTGCAATAAATGAAGTGGAAACGTCGCGCACAAGCTTTCTATTATGAGAACTTTTATTTTTAAATTTTAGAACATACTAATGTACATAGTATACAGTTTACATAGTACAGTGAAAGCTCGCTAATCCGGACCCCGCTGATCCGGACTGGCAAAATAATTAAAAAACATAAATAAAACATGTTAAAAACACACAAATGATTATTTTGCTCCTACTGTGTAACCGTTTTCCTTGTTAAATGTTTTAAATACAGTACTTACACATAAAATAAATGTCTGTTATGCAGCTTATTGGTTGTTTTTAGCATATGCAAAGCATTTATCATTTTTTCCGGGTTAAAAATATGTACTTTGGCTAATCCGGACTTTCATTAATCCGGACGACCTCCGGTCCCACCAAGTCCGGATTAGCGAGCTTCTACTGTACATCTTAATTAGGACTCATTATGCAGTAGAACTTTGAGCTTTGCGAGTTGGCATGAGACGGTCGCGACCCATGTGATTGGAGAAATCAGGAGAGTGAGGGCTGCTGCACAACCCACTGCTTACAGACAGTGATCCAGGAAGCAGACAGTGTATATCTAGTCACGATTTTGCTGCAGTCACCCCTACCTGGGTAGTGGAGACTGCCCCACCGATGCTGTTAGTGAAAGTATACCTCTTCTGCTACAAATTTATGCTTCAAAAACGTTATATTAGAATGGGTTGCAGCGAAATATCTGCTTTATAAACGGGATTTCATTATAAGCGGGTTCGTTATATGCGGGATTTTCTAACACTAAAAAGATAGGCTGAAAATCGGTTAAATTGGATTTGTATGTTATAAGCGGAAAAACGTTGTATGCGGGAGACGCTATATCGAGGTCCTACTGTATTTTCAAGGTCAAAGGACGTTTGAAGGTCAAATTACGTTAGTTGCCCATCCTATATAGTGCTCGTGACACTAACGCACATACCAGAGCCATCTAGATGCTGTCAAGCAAACTTGAAGGATTTTACACACGGTTTAAAAACAAAATTTAATTCACGAGAATTATGGTTTTTTATTTGTAAACAAAATATTTTCGTAATTAGAGCCTAGGAAACTCGTTTACGACATTTGAAATACGCTCGTAATACCGAACACATAAGACAAAATAAGAAAATATGAATATATTTGTAATGAATGTTTCAAAAACCATGAAAGAGTGAAGCTGTTAGTTGATGTGTAAAGTGGCTAGGGATGACTGCACGCTTCCGCCATCTTTGACAAAAGAATTCAAGCGTTGCAATTGAAAATTTTAAAGGTTAGTTCACATGTGCGCATCAAATTGCACGTTTCGCCCGATTTGCGCTTCTTTTTGCCGCGTCCAGGCGCGTTGCATGTGAACTGGTTTGCGGCAGTGCTGCGCATCCTGGAAACGTGCGTTTTGGCGAGTTGAAATTTTTCAACTCCAACGCATGAATTCGTGCGTCAGAGATGGCAGAAGCATTCCAGGAGGGACAATTTATCATAAGTATATGTTAAATTGAAATTATTGTTACTGTTCTTGCCACAAAACTTATGAATATACAGCCATTTAGTGCGAAATTATACTTTCAATGGTTCGATTATTAACGAACCAATTTAGTTCGCTTCACAACACCTAGATGGCGCTGGCATATGCGCATCCGTGACGCGGCTGTGTGAACTGCTGGCGGTTCACGCGTTGTGCGTCATCAACGTGAGATGATGAAGCGGGTTGGGAACATGACGCGGCTGTGTGAACTGCTGGCGGTTCATGCGTTGTGCGTCATCAACGTGAGATGATGAAGCGGGTTGGGAAGCACAGCATAGCTGCGCGGAACTGACGCGCACATGTGAACTTACCTTAACTCGCTGAAACGCGCGTTGTCAAGACGCGCAGCAGACAGGTGGCGCGCACAGCACTGACGCAAACCGGTTCACATGCAATGCGCCTCAACGTGCCACGAATATGTGCAAATTGTCCGAAACGCACAATTTGAATCGTGAATGTGATCCAGCCTTCAATAACTCTGAAGAGAGACTCTGAGAGACTGCAACAGACTGAAGAATCAAGGTTCTGCACCTATTTATATAAGGCATATAAAGGGCGAAGCAGGTTGTGACCACGACCTACAGGGGACTTGCCAATGCCTAACTTGGGGGAGGGGGGAATGCACGACGGAGTAACTGAGTGTCTTAAGCTGGGCATTTACGATCGCTCCAACCTGCTAAACGACCTGGTGCCGTGCCAAAAGCTGATCGTAAATGGGGAAACCTGACGCGATTGGAGTGGCGCGAGCCGTTGGTCGAATATTCATTGAGTCGCGCCGTTTGGTGCTGACGCGACTGATGCGTAAATGGAGCAGGAACGGAATCTCTGAGAATCTCGCGGAATCTGGGGGAGTGTGCAAGTTGCGTGGGGGAGGCGTGGTGTAGCAAGCGTGGGACTGGGTAAAAATGGGAAGGTGTAGCGTGGCATGCATGTGATTGGCCAGAAAAATAGCGCGGCGCGGCGCTGTCGTGTATGTTACACAAAAATGGCTGGGCTAAAAATGGAGTGGTGCGGCGCGGCGCAGCATGGATTGGAGCGATCGAGAATGTCCTGTTGTTTGTGCTCCAAGAGACATTGCGGGCTTAGGACACGCCCAATAGGTGACAACCCAAGGAGTATGTGCATTTCTCATGCCAACATGAGCCGTGCCATTACAACAGTCAAGCCGGTAAATACCGGGCCATAACAAATACTTACATACTGTGAAATCTCCACTGAATTCAGCACTCGGTCTCCGCCAATGTTATTGCTCAATCGACGTCTGGTACACTTTCCAACAACTAGGAAAAAACACACTAAATGAATACTGGATTTTTTGCAGCCACGAAAAACCAAAACCAAATTATAAGATACAATATTAAGGAACTAAAAAAATTAAATTAATGCAGCAATTTGTTTCAATTAATAATATTGATAATTTCATGAATTCAGATTTTATGCAAATTTTGACAATTTTTAAAAAAATTCTTAATAATTAATGTTATTTTTAAACATCTTCAATATTTTATGGAAACCGGATAAGTGCACAACCCGGATAAGTGCACAAGTTTGGGGAGCCCTGTGCCCAACATTTGCATGCAATTATGACTTTTTAAGTGCACATGGCTAGGCCAATTTCAAAATGGCCCGATGCCCATACACTTAAATGCGCTGTTTTGTACCGGGTAAGTCGTAAGTCCAGAGACGGCCTGTTGTTTTCGTCAATGAATAGCGTAGGAATGGAAACACACATGGAAAGTATTCAGCAGGTTAGGGGCTATCTAACCATGCGTCCATTGTTGACCTTGAAAGATGAAATCGAGGTCATTGAAATGCTAACTTTGTAATTATTGGTGCAAGTGGGCTGACATCATTTAGCGAAATGTTCCGCTCTGTGTTCTAAACAATGCAGCAAACAGTTTGAAAGTCGGATAAACAATGCTACTGCTACTCACGCCCACATATCACATGGTTTTTGCTATCCAATAAGCTTCGAATATGGGCACACCCTTTTTCTCAACTTATTTTGAATGAACTATAGTAATAATATAATGAGTAAATTATGAGTAATGAGTGCGTCGGTTTGGGCTAGCGCACGTTGGTGAGATGTCGCGTATGACGTAACCTGACAGAGACGTGGCACGTCGCAATTGCACACCAGTCATCTTCCCTGCAATCCACAACTCACGTGAAATTGCCAAAACTAATAAATTTATTGCCGCTTCTCCTCTGCTCCGTTTTGCTTAAAGGTTGCTGTGTTGTACTAATTTCAATGTCTTCTTCATCGCACTAATTTGAAATTTTGCTCTAGCTATTGTATTTACCAAGTTAGGTTTCGGATGACCTTGAAAGCAAGTGCAGAGGTCAGATATTCTGGCACCATTGGATAGAGCACCTCTGACTTGCTGTCACTGCATATTCAGATTTTTACTATATGTGACTATGTAAAAGTTTATGGAGGGCAAAGGACTTTATTACCACCCTGTATAAACAATAAAAGCTTAGTGAATTTGAGAAAATTACCGCATAAGTGCACAAATCGGGGAATGTGTGTCTATTCCCTTTAAGATCTGATGCAAATATTTGAGTATTTACGTATTTTTCGATAATTTTAAAATATTTAAATGTTTATATATTTGGGATTTCATGCGGCTTTTGTTACTTTTTGATAATTTCAGTGCTTTTGACACTTTTGGAAATTGAATCGTTTCAAAATGTTGCTGATATTGCTTTCAAGTTTTAATATATGTAAGGATTTTTAAATTTTTTATATTTTGCAATAGTTTTTTTCGAAATGTTAACATTTTGCGGGAATTACCACACTTACGGAATGTTCTGCACATTTCTACATTTTATGGGATTTTACATTTATAGGTTTACTTTCAATTTCCGTACGTCATAGATATTTTGCCATTTTGTCGGGTTTCACACAAACAATAAACGAAAAGGCCAAATTTGGTCAATGTCTACAAAGGTTTCGCAATTTGGGCAATTTCGTGGATTTCAGTGTCAAAATTTTCTAATCTTTAAACTACTGAAGTTTACCTCCGCTTAAACAGCAAAGAACTCATTGTCTGCGTACATGTTCAGGGAAGTTCAGGTGACAACTTGGATGATC
>WWPM01023577.1:0-12183 GCA_023279145.1 Glomeris maerens
TGCCCACACACACGTGTCTAGCCCTCACTAATGATGATCTCTAATCAGATACTAGTATTTTGTTAACTTACGGAAGAGTCCAATGCCTTTTTCAAACCCAACACCTTGGTCGCACTTAAAGTCGCGTTCACGAAAAGTGCAAACTCTGAACTTGATAGGGGTGTGTAAAGATATGGTCCTAGCCTATAATTTCAGACAGGTGCGGGTTGTCCTTGCTCTTCACTGCCCTTTCTCTCTATCTCCCTTTGTGCAATTGTGCATCCCCTTAGCGAGTTAAGGGCTCACTTTTCGTTAACACGACAACGCACATACGTTAGCGAGAGAATGATCATTTGATGCTCCAGCTATTTGAGTGTCACAGACGTGGCCTAGCCCATTTCAAGCGGTGATGGGGATAGTGTAACACCTTTAGTATGCCATATCTCTACTGTACCCATTTGAATGAATCAATCAATCCCTGTATTTCATCCTTTGGTTCATGGCGGAGCTTAAAACCGTTTCTCGCGAAGACCTGACTGCACATAGGCTAAACAAAATACATTCCTATAAGCATAAAACCGCTTCAAGTAGCTTTATAACCTTCACTTACTGAAGTATACTATTGAACGCATTGGTGCTGCGCGGAATTGACAGCGACTATACGCGCATCAGTCATATAGACTAGCTATCATCCGCAAGGGGGAAAAAAGAAATCTCAAAATCCCTAGTCAATTTCATGTTCAGATATTGTCATAATTGCTGCGTTTGAAGTATATAAAGCAAGCAATTCCCTGTTGCAGTTGAGCGAACAGCGGGAAATACCGTATCGGTGATCCTGCCGCGTTTCCCGAGGCAACCGGGACGGGTTCTGGCAAATCTTAAGGGTGAATAGGAGTGGAAACCGGGAGATATTACTGTCATTTCTAGTTTTTGAGAAGAAACCTTCAAGAGTTACGCATTTCTGATTTATAACACCGTGCAATTTCAGGGTTGCGCTATATGCGGGCACGCCAACGGGTTCCCATATATCCTTTCGGCCGGGAATGATTCCTGCCAGTCGTTTTTACCGGCAAGATTTTTCACGGTCTCCTTCACATGATATAAGACAGAGTTGGGAGGAGAGTAGGAGGGAAAAATAAAAGAAAACACGGAATTTGGCAAGAAGATGTCTTTGGGGTACGCGCAGCCAAATACGAATACACGCGTAAACGTAACTTCTAGTCTCTCTTTCACTCACAGTGTGGGTACTTCGGACTGATTTTTAGACTAGTTTCCGTTATTTGAACTCCTGTTCTGATTGCTAAAGTTTATTATGGTGGATTATATGAGATAATGCTCCTGGATTGTTGATGTTTGCGTGCCCTAATGACGGCTCTGAGTTTGAGCAGTCATTAACTAAGACAGTTGTTCTGTTAAATTATTTATGAGTAAAGGATCACTCTATCAAACAATTGCCTAAGATTAATAGTATTAGCCCAGAAAGAGTGGGGAAAGGAGGAGATGAAAAAAAATCATAATACGAAGCGTAATATAAGCGCATATTTCTCTGAAAAATCGATAGAGTATATGGGATATATGCCCCTTCCAAGGGCTCTATGGCAGTAAAATAAATCAGGGGACCGATTTGCACCCGGCAAAATGAGACCAGAGGTCCCACTCTCTTTTTTTTTAAAGTACAGTACCAATACATCATCTTTGCTAAAAGTAATTTGACGATACACCGTAATAATCTAAGGGATTGTATGTGCGCAGTTGTAGGATCCAATTTTCCAGAACTGTACGAGATTATGTCTAAAATTACACTTGAATTGCTGGATTCTCAAATGACCATATCGCCTACAGCTATACCTTGCGATTAATTAGTATTGATTTGTAAATTAATCAACAAACTTCCATTGGATCTATATGAAAAGGTGCTCTCATTTACAGTAGGTATTAAAATAATGTAATACAACCACTGGGATTATTGAAATGATACGGAGATAATGAAGTTTATTCTTATAACATGCCAATGGAATTGTTCTGATAACGGGTTTAATCTATTACTACTTGTGTAACATAGAAATGCCACATATTGGTAATAAGTTTATTAAATTGGGAACACTTATCTTCAAAACTTGATGCAACTGCACCTTCAACATTTCCAATATGCATGTTCAGCTATTATCCAGGCATCGGGCTCAAAGGGCCAATATGGTTTCTCTTCCACGTCATATATAACATAACTGTCATATTTTGAATGTATAGGCTAATTTGTTGCCTGTGTTTTATGTTCATATGCGTATTTGTTATGTTATACTCAGAGGGCTTATTCCACGTACGAAGTGGCTTACAGTCTGTTGGCAGATGTTGGCGATCGCAACGGTCAGCTGATGGTCCTAGCAGGAATGGCGAAGACCCTAGCTCACATGACCAAATT
Source organism: Glomeris maerens (assembly GCA_023279145.1). NCBI lineage: Eukaryota > Metazoa > Arthropoda > Diplopoda > Glomerida > Glomeridae > Glomeris > Glomeris maerens. The sequence continues at coordinate 2,399 of WWPM01023577.1, forward strand.
GGGGAAAGTATGCGACTGCAAGGTGATTTACGAATCTCATTAGTTATACTATAGCTATTCTTGTAGAAGGTAATTTTGCATGCAAAAAGCAATCCAAAATGGCGGCCTTTATGAGGGGGCCTGCATCAAAAAATTAAGAAACCAATGAGTTAATTTAGGAATTATTAGCCGAAACTCGAGTTATGTTTATCCTAATGTGTAATTAGGCTTTGGAACCTACTTTTGAGTGAAAAGGAGTTTTCTTAAATTAACTGATGTGCATCAAAAAAGGCTTAATTACATTTTTGGTTGTTGGTTGAGACTATAATTGCGGTTTTATATAATGTGTAAAACTGTGATTACTTTAGCAATATCATACATTTCCACTGCCTTAATTTAAAGATCAATTAGGTTAAAAATGAATGCATGATGTTCAGGACATTGGGAAACTGTGATTGGATTTTTCAGTCGATTTCACGAGAAAAACTACTAAATAACTAAACTTAAAAGCAGGTACCGTATTTTCATTTCTGTTTCACTTTTTAGCTGCACAAGTAACATAACTTGGTTTTTTCCATTTTTATATAATTAATCGAGTTTTATCGGTGACATCTTGCGGAATTTCCTTTTTCTTAATTTCCTTACTACACGCGGATGTCATTGTGTGCATGCACACATCTAATTTCCATTTCTCCTTCCTTTTTCTTTTTTCTTTCTTAAAACATTTGCTCCGCAAGACAATCTCGCGAGATAGGGCCAAACATTATTACCCGTAAAGCAATTAAAATGGCATTGGTGTGATTAGAAACGTGCCAAGAAGCGCAAAGTCAAGGATTCACACGTACAAAATACATTTGTTAAAATCTAGCTGCACGTTCCACATTATATACTACTGTACTACACTAAATTGGCTCATTTCTCACGCACCCAAACTTGAAGATATAATAGAGAGAAACCATTATATATACTTGTCTCGGCAAACTGCGATTGCAGTTACATTTAATTTAGAGTAACACTAGCTGTAACTTATTTGTGAATAAATCTTCCAGCTTGTTACATATTTTTCTAAACGTATATCATGTTCAATGACAGGCTGTGGAAGTGAACAACAAAACCATTGAACTGGCAACAAGTGTTGGAAATAAGGTATTGCTATTATTTCAATTATATTTATATTATAATAAAACTAATTATCCCCCATACACAGCGTTGCAAACAACAAAATCTAATCTAATGTAATTTATTTAATTAAAGACAAACTTAGAACAATAATACAGCAGAAACCCACTCATTACCTTCTCATTACCCAGTCATCATCCAACTGCTGCAGCTCTAGCAATTTATAGTTCATTCAAAAGAAGTTGAGAAAAAAGGCGTGGCCATATTCGAAGCTTATTGGATAGCGAAAACCACGTGACATGTGGGCGTGAGTAGCAGAATAGATTCCGATATGTTGATTGGCAGCAGAAGCCACAAGACAAGCCTTTTTTCAATGTAGCCAATCGCGAGCACCGTGTATGCCACGCCTTTTTTCTCAACTTCTTTTGAATGAATTATAGTCGCCAAAAAAACGTAATTAATAACGACAATTCACAACTTTTTTGTTTACCAGTTAAGATACCCAATTATATATAATCTATGTAACTGTAAAGACATGTGTCCTCTTAAAACTTCCCCGTGTCAAACCAACCATCCAAACAAACAATAAAAGTTCACCACACCTAATCAGATTTAATTGATTTTTTTTTGTACGGTTAAATTACATAAAACAAATGAGACCCATATAAAATACTATATTTAAAAGCACTATTTTGGGAATTATGAATTTTTGAATGCGATTAAACTTTAAGTCTTACATTTCCTTAGATTTCTCCGAAATTTCTTCACATAATGCAACGGAAATTGGCACTTGTCTACGTAACTCTGTCTTCTGAATCTAAATATTATATTGAAATTGCTCTAAGAGCAACAGTGTGCAAGTTACAGTCAATAATAGTATTAAGGCAATATCACAATGTGGGACTTATCCATTTAAAGATCCCCGTATGTTCTCTTATCCGGGTTTTCTCATGTCTGGATTATACACTTGGTCCCAATTTAACTGATCCGGATAAGGGCGTTTTTACTGTAGGTATTTAAGATTACGAGTAACTGAACCAACTGCGACCAAATCGATTAATGCATTTTTAGAGAGTTGATGATTTTTGTGTCATAAAGATGACCACGTACTTCTGCCACACGAGGCTGCAACTGCTGTACAGAAACCTTGGAGACGAAGACAATGCAAGTCGCCAAGCAGAACTGGCAAGAGAATTATTCAATCAGATGGAGTTGATTTGTGGAGTTTGCCAAGAGGAATTCGGCACAAAGGCATCACGGCTCGAGGCCCTTCCGTGCGCACACATTTTCCATTCGCAGTAAGAGCTTCAAAATCATTCCAAGTCACCAAATTATAGCCCATTACTATCCTGAGAAATACGAATTGTTATATAACCACCAATTCTAGAGGGGGGAAAAGTAGTCCAGATGAACGGGGTTAGACCATCTTACAGATGCTGACTTGTCTTTCAGTGATCCCTCTACAAGTTTTGCTTAGATAGTTTGGGCCTTATCAGTGTTATTATTATTACTATTATTATTTATTTCCTTTATTTCTTCCCTTCGTATAGAGGTATATAAATACAAACAATTTACGTTAGCGTGTCACTTTTTCTCTCGCGCCAAGGAACATGTCGCATCCCATCTTCGATCCACTCACACCCACCTATCTTACTATTTACTATCTACTTAACATTTAACTCTTCCATATCTGTTCTCAAATCAGTTAATATTTTTACCCTCCTTCCCTCATACTTATCACCCCCCACTATCTTTAATAAATTATTTGCTATAATGAAGGTTTTTAGGATGTTGTCGTCTCCTCTTCTGCAGAGTTACCTTCGTTCAATTTTAATTTGCGTTGAACGATTGCTTAATACTTTGTTATTATTTGTTCGAAATTGTGTGTTGCCCTGATGATGGTTTCATGTTGAAGCCGTTTAATAAAGTGAGACATACTGTATTTTGTCTCCAATTTACGAGTTAAGGATACCCCTTTTCAAAGTTGTAATAAATTCATTCTCTATCCCAAAACATTCCTAGACATGCTCTATTGTCTCTCCACGTTTCTTGCATTTTCTACAAATTATCTCTTTCTCTTCCCTCCAATATTCAGCTGACCGTACAGCTGATCCTCGTCCTAATTTCTTTAATATTAAATTTTCTATTTCTAAAATACGCCAACTCCCCAATCTCTGGACGTATTTTCTGACAAACAAGGTTATAATTTGATCTACTATATGTATTTTCTCCCCTCTCGATTCCCAAGGCTTCCAATCGCTTTGCCGATTCTGCAGACGAATGAAAACAGATCCTCCTTTCCTAATTTAGTGCTAAGACGGTCTAATAATATTAGGTAAACTGTAAAACACTTGGCTATAATCCTGATAAAGAAGTGGTCGTTTTGCGTGTGTGAACAGATGCGTGCAAGAAGTCGTGAAGGAGTGCGAGAGGAAACAGTTGCAGAGAGCTTGTCCTACCTGTAGAAGAACTCTGGATTCCAGAACTTTCCTGCTTTCTTACGAGGAGCTGCAGTCTTCCTGTCCATTCACCTCCTTCCTGGACGACCCAGTGTGACCATCAAACTCACGGCGCAAAGGACCATCGCGGCCGGTGAACGCCTACACGCGACAAAGCTCTTTGTTACAGAAGCACGGTGCTATACAGTAGAATATATCTAAAGTAATATTTTTCAGGTCTTGACTTAGGGGCCAATACTACTTTGGACCAGGGTATAGCCTTAAGAGCATTATGGGCTAACCAGCGTGTCGGGGTCCTATACATCTACCATTTGTATCACGCCATTGCAGCAAATATTATTTCATAGTTTAGTGTAGTCTAGACATACAGTCACTAACATAGGTACACAGGTTAGCATTGGGCCCCCATGAAGTAATAAGATGTTGAGATGTCACAAGGGCAAGTGACCAATAGGGTGTTAACAATCAAGTCGAATTCAGAATAAATCCTTTCACCCAAGATTCGGTTCAAGTCATTTCTGAGCTCCTCGAAAGATGTCTTAGAACCTTATTAATTAAATCAATTAATAGCCGAAACATGTGTAATGTCTTAATAAGTGCATAATGTGTTATTATGACTTGAACCGAATCATGGGTGGAAGGATTTATTCCGAATTCGACTTGAAGTAATATAATGTAATACTCCATCTACGATATTACTTTAGACAGGTTCTACTGTTTTCCCGAATCTTCTGCGCGATTCAATAGGATAGTTGAAGGATCGATCTCAAGGCAGCTTTGTATAGTTCTAATTACATTACGTACATTGATACCAAGTTGATAACTACGTAACACCAATAATAATGATGCTCAAGTAGTTTGTCGATACGATACTCCAGTTAGAGAACAATCGGGTGTAAAATGTGAACTTGTGATTAACAGACATAAGGAACTTTGTTTATATAAGAATCTAATATCATGCTGTAATCTAGAAGAAAGAACAGAACAACACTATGTCTTAATTGTGAATATCTTACGTGCTCAAGACGAGGATCCTTTGGCTCGAGGGGGAATCTCTCACGTTGATTTCACGCTCTTCTTGCTCAATGTTTCTCGGAGATTGTTTCATAGTATAGTCCATTGCTTCCCAATGCGTTCTCTTAAGATGCGAAGTTTCTTATCTCATATGTCCAACATACGAAGACGATACCGTCATTTTTGTAGCATACGCGTGTAACTTCCGCGCGCAGTTCTCGCGCAGGATACCTATTAGGCGTTGTTATTAACCGGTCAGTCACAGCTGTAGATATAGCTATTCATAAAAATTATCATCTTGTATATCTTATATATAAACAATAGAAATTGATTACATTGTCTGCTGTTTGTACCTTCATGGTCCACAACTACTGTACGTCTATACACTCGGCCCATATCTGCCAACAGACAAACCTTTGTAAGAGTTTCCCCTACTATGTACATGTGTTGCATACACGAGGCACAAATATCCAGGCAAAATCGTCAGCCCTTTTTAAGAACTTATTTATTCGGCTATATCACAATGCACACTTAGTAGCAGTAAAGAGCCCAGTCTTTCTCTTCTCTCTGCCTTTTATAACTTTCATATAATGCTATCAACACGTGGTGACACAGTGCAATAATTTATGGCAACTTTTCCCCTGCATAGTGGCCATTTGCAAAGTTGCACAACATAGCCCGTCATCACTGTTATGATGTATACCTTTGGTTTAGTGCTACCACAACCCGGTCCATGGTCACTATACTGACGTTTTCTAATATTTTATTACATTTAGTGACCCTCAAGTCTCGATAGCGTGTGGAACCCACCCACGATGGGCATTTTCCTGTGCACAGCCCTTACATAATCCTTACATCTATAGTGCTGAAACAATGTTGAAAGAAGCTTTCTGGTTAAGAAATATACTTTATGAAGCTTCTGGAAAAAGCAGCTTTCTTGGCACCCGCCCCTCATATCACATTGCTCCGGATCATTTGGTTCAATTTTCATTTCAACCACCTCGTTTGATCCAATCGACAGAATTGTGTATTTGGATGAAACAAACCATTGCCTATACCTTACAAAAATTTACTGCGTTTATTTATTTCAAACCTCCATTTTATGGAACAATTATTCATCGAAAAACTGACATTTTTTAAATAAGAACGGCAGTTTTCACGTAGAAAACTAAAATGTCCCTTACACAAAAATATACCTCAGTTTTCAACTTGAAAACTGCAATTTTTATTCAAAAAAACCTGTTTTCGATGTAATAACTGCAGTCTGTTCCGTAACATGAGAGCTAGGTTTGAAAAACTACAGCTATTTAGTTATTTAAACTGCAGTAAATTTTTGTGAGTGTATATGTAATGGCAAGCTTAGCTAGATAAATGGTTTGTTTCGTTCAAATACACAGTTTATATCGATTGGAACCAATGAACCGTGGACCAATCGACTGTTGGACAACGATATACACCCTGTCACATACATGTCACAAAATTCTATAACCCCAATTGCCACTACATTTCCTAATACGTTCATGAAAGTAAATTATGTTAATATCGGTCTGTTATAAACTTTCATCGTAACTTTGTACTTAATTTACAGTGCGAATGAACATGGACAAGTGGCCCCAGTCATGTTTGGACTCTTGATTTCACTGTAAATTGAATTTTTATAATTATTATACGACAAAAATTTCAAAACATTGTAATTGCAAAAGAATACTCCAGCATATTTAATGATTATTTGCGTTCGACCTTTACGTGAATGCCCAAATGACAGTCATAATTTCATATTAACAATTGCAAATGGGTAGTTCAATAAGGAAAGTAGAAGGATAAACAACCATAAACTTGATATATGGAAATAATAAAACTAACCACAAATTTCACATTTCCTATTCCAATAAAATGCAACAGCTGGTTCAATATATGAATTACCGTCAAGATTCACATGGATTTCCAATATATATGTATAATAGAACCTACCTATATACAACACAGCTAATATTTTAAGAGCCTATCCAATAATGAAGCTGAAGGTAACATATTCTGCAATTGAAATTATCTATATGTAAAATTTCCTATCATAATTTCTGCATTTGCAGGTAATCATCCTCATATGCACCATTTTCAAATGCAAAGCTTGGCCAAAACTCGGTCAAGAAGCTAACACTGACCAAGATTGCTTGAATCAGTTTGGCAAAGAAGATTGTTCAGAACAAGGGGGTTTTACTTGTGCCAAACTTGACGGTTTGTACGTGATAAATGACATGTGCGACTTCTGCAAGATATTTGGCAACACCGAGGCCATTGTCTTTCATACAGGTAACAAAAATTAGATCATTTTTTTAGAAATAATTTCGCAATTACTAATGCTATTAACAGGGGAAGTAACTGCATGCAAAGAACTAGAATCTGGAGTGAAACTGGTTGATGATCCTGAATGCAGATGGTTTTACGGGAAAAAGTATTTGTGCACTGATTAAAACACAGGTCCTTATTGCGCAGCAGACGACAATGGAGGTGGTGACCTGGACACATTTGACGAAGTCAACAAATGCAAACTTTGTTCCAAATATGGTAACAATGAAGAAATGTTCATCAGGGGTATTGGTAAGAAAAAACAAATGAATGTCAATACGTACTTTCTGTATTTCACATTTCTGTGAATATTCCTTTCCAGGTCCGGAATGTTAACTGAAATTTTGATGAGAAATCAAGAAAATAACACTGTAAACAATATAATGTTCTGGTAAAATACATAGTATTGTACGTAACCACAATTAATGTCGAGCAATTTAAGTAACTTACATAAATATTGTTGCATTCGATGTATAGGTCTAATAGAAAACCTATTGTTCGTTCAAAATAAGCTGAGAAAAAAGGCGTGCCCATATCCGAAGCTTATTGGATAGCGAAAACCACGTGATATGTGGGCGTGAGTAGCAGCGTAGATCCCGATATCTTGATTGGCAGCAGAAACCACTAGACCATCCTTTTTCAATGTAGCCAATCGCGAGCACCGCTTATGTCACGCCTTTTTTCTCAACTTCTTTTGAATGGATTATAATAAAGTATGAAGTATATAACTACTGGAAATACTGTGCAATATATCCGTAATTCACATGTCATAGTGACTTTCATCATGCTATTGCCTACATTTAGATGCATATTGTTTCTATTTCAAAATAAAAGGTCTGACATTTCACATCCCAACAGAGTACGAACTTGGCGAAGATTTTAGTATACACACATGGTACAACTAGACTGAAATTGAATCACACATATCATTTTCTAATAAACAGTTTGGATATTGTAGCTCATTCATTTCAGAAAATTCAGCTCAAAAATACTGCTTACAAAATACGCAATAAATGCAATTCAATCAATTACATGTACTTGTAGGTGTGCAAAACATAATCCCAAACAAGTACAACCGAATCCAGTCAATAATTGCACTCGTATTGATTTTTCTTAAACAATTGGGTTCAGTCAATATTTTAAAAACTTAACCGAATAACACAAGTAACCGCGCTCGATTATTTTTAATGATGATGAACTTGTAATTTTTATAGAAGCAACTGAATTTATCCACAAATCTGCACAAATGTTAATGCAAAAATAATAAAGACATACAACAAAACTTTGCTTAAATATGGATCGTGGCCCCAAATTCAAAATAAATATTCATATAATATGACACCTGCAAATAACACGGCTATTATTTTAAGAAGTATACCTGTGTTTTTGATATGTATGACTCATCCACAAGATACATAAGACCAATGGGGCCTATTAATGTAGCATTTTTTGCTATACAGAATGCAAGCAGAAGCACTTACCAACATCTCAACTTATTATTATTATTACTATACAACCAAAATTGAAAATACCCGCATATATTGAAATTGGAAAAATATTGCATTACATTTCATTTGCTCTCGACCTTCCAACGAATGTCCCAATGTCATGCGTAATTTCATTTTAACAACTGCATATGGGTAGTTCAATAAGGAAAGCAGAAGGATAAACAAAGAAATTTGAAATCGACATACGAAGCAATAAACCTAACCTCCAAATTTCACATCAGCCTATCACAACACGGTGTACATTACCATTTCCTAATACCATAAAATGCAACACAGCTGGTTCAATATGAATTATCGTCACGAATTCACGTGGATTTCCAATATATATGCAATTGAGCCCAGTATTTCAAAAAGTATAGTCTAACCCTGGTCCATCCGCAAGACAAAACATAGGAACAATGAATCTGAAAGTAACATATTCTGCAATAGAAATTATCTATATGTAAAATTTCCTATTAGAATTTCTGCATTTGCAGGTAATCATCCTCATATGCACCATTTTCCAATGCAAAGCTTGGCCGGAACTTGGTCAAGAAGCTAATACTGACCAAGATTGTTTGGATCAGTTTGGCAAAGAAGATTGCTCGGAACAAGGAAATTACACTTGTGCCAAACTAAACGGTTCGTATGTGATAAATGACACCATGTGCGACTTCTGCAAGACATATGGCAACAGCAATGCAACTGTCTATCATACAGGTCATTGTTCAGAAATAATTTCCCCCAAACCAATACTCAATGATGATCTCACATGACAGGGGAAGTAACTGCGTGCAAAGAACTACAACCTGGAGTTAAACTGGTTGATGATCCTGAATGCAGATGGATGTCTGGGAAAAATGATATGTGCACTGATGAAAAAACAGGTCCTTATTGTGCCAGACATCAAGTTCACGTTGCAATAATTGAAGCAAACAACAAATGCAAACTTTGTTCCGAATATGGTCACAGTGAAAAACTTGTAGTCTTCCAAATTGGTAAGAAAAAGAAAACGGTTTTTAGTATTAGGTCTAAATTAACCTTATTAATATGAATGTCAATAACTTCCATGTCTTTGAATATTCCTTTCCAGGTGAAAGTCGACTCTGTCAATTCTCATTTTGAAGAGAAATCAAGAAAATGCAGTATACAATATTGTGATAAAATGTGGTTGCGGCTTAAAAAAAATATGTAATTATACAACTAGCGATTTAAGTTCATAAATCCTGTTGCATTTGCTGTATAGGTCAAATATGTTAGCTAATAAATACTGCGCAATATACAGGGCGAGTCAAAAAGTCGTTTCCATCCTCACAACGTCGCGGGAGTGAATGAAATACATTATGCAGAATATGGACCTTTCGCATGAGTTTGGGGGCTA
>WWPM01023578.1:0-17980 GCA_023279145.1 Glomeris maerens
ATGAATTATGAACAGAAAATCTCATAATCTGACCTGCAAAAAGAGTTTAATTATAACGATCATGTGGCGGATTGCATTTTGGCCTAAAAACATTGTTGCAGCAATTACAGAAATCTGAATTTATATGCGCATTCAAACTTATAATCATATGCCCATTTTCAAAGTCGCCATTTTACAATTGTGAAAGATAAATGAAGCCAATTTGCCAAGCAAGTTTTGGGCAGAAATTTTAAGCATCCAGTTATTCACGTTTAAATTTCTCGGTTTGTTTGAACTACTATATAGCATCTTGTAAACTTTTAACATAAAAACGAGCGATATTGGAATTTAGATATATACATTACCTCCATGACCAGATACACGTGATGGGGCGTTTCCTGCATGGCAAAAGAAACAAACAAAGGATGGTCATGTTTAATGATCTTATACTGCAACCCATTTTGCCCTCCCAACGTAGCAGACAATTAAATTAGAAGCATTACCCTGTAATCAACTACACAAGACGGTCGTCACACAAATACCAGCATGAGACTAGACAAGTTCATGAACCGTCCTTGGCATACAGAGGTTAACTTAACCTCATTCAAACTGTATAGTACAGTACAACCAACACCACTTGAATTAAACAGAACACCGACATAATTATATCTCAATACCATCCCAATTAGTCGCCATTTGCAAATTTAGTACCAATCCAAATTGCAGCCCTCTTTATGATGTTCTTGCCTATATAGAGATTGACATGCAACAATTGTATGGAAACAAGCTTGTGGTGGTTTCCATGGCAACAATGGAACAGCATATCCATTGCACTGACACAAAAGTTCAGCTTCATTATTTATATATACAAGCTCAAATTCTCACATGGTAACCAAAAATAAGGCAATTAATCTAATAAGTAGTTTAAGAGTCACATTTCTCTCACACCCTCCCCCCAATTTTATAAAATAGTATTTCAAAAATACCTTGATATCGTTTTTAAAATGGGGAATTAAAATCTTCAGGAAACCAAACACTGTTTTTATTCCTATTGAGAAATTTCAATGTAAATGCAATTCGTAGCAAGCTTAAAAAATTAAATTCATACACAGTGGAACCTGTATAACTTGAACCCGTTCATCTTGAAAACTTGCATATCTTGAACGTAAAGTTTGGCTGCACGTTTGCCCATAGACTTAACATTGCGCGTAACCTCTTTATGTTGAACCCCTCCTTCTTAAAAAACTTGAACACAATCTGAGTCCACTCAATGACATTTTCACACTTTTCACCCCTTTCAAGTTGAACTTTTCCCTTTATCTCCAACCTGCCTCAACCCCAAACAAAGAGTGAGACTTTGCCCAAGAGCGCCGGCAAAACTCGTTAGGCCACGCCCCATTTCAAGTCGAGAGACCTTAGATATGGTTCAAAAATTGAAAGATTATGCTATGACTAACGATGTTTCGACGTTTCAACATGCTTCAGCATATGAAAACGTGTTGCTGCTCCGGATTGAGAAAAAATATATAATGGGAGATAAACAACTATTCCCATGATGTTCAATAAAGTTTAAAAAAAATTCTCGGATTTTTTTTCATTTGTCTAACTTGAACACCCGTATAAGTTGAACGTCTTTTTGGATATTGGGCGTTCAACTTAGACAGGTTCCACTGTATTGAATTCCAATAAAAACTTTCTTGAATTTTGAGATGTCGAGTCTGAAATATTTATGCGTACAATTTTTATCGAACAACTTTCATTCAAAAATATCTATCAAATTCCCATTGTCTTCCAACTGCAACAGAACTTGACAACAGTAAAATATGGATGGACACTCAACTAACTCCTTTTTTACAAAGATCTCTGCATATTTGAGAGGGAAGATGAACAACATCCGAGTTTCCATGGTAACAGATGAGTTTAAGGAGCAAGCACGTTTCATTTCCATCTACATTGCAGCAAATCAAACAAGGCAAGGCACAAAGGGGTAAAACTGCGTTGCCATGGTAACCCAATGTAATCTTCCCTATATAACAGATACACTTGTATCAAAGACGGTCAAACGGGACACAGTAAAAAAAACCATGCATGAAACGAATTCGATTTTATGAGAGAAACAAAAATCGAATTGCAGAAGCTAAAAGGAGGAACGGATATGTTGGAGATTGCAAATAAAACGGAAACAGGTCGTTGACATGAAACGCCATGCAGTTAGTATACACACAAGACACGCCCATTGGATTACAAATGGCTCCGATTACGAATTAATAGCAATATAATTACACAATCAAGTGCCTAGTATGCAAGATGACCTATCAATGTCCCTTGTAAAATAAAGTTATTAGCATCATCTCAAGTTCATCATCACAATGACCTATTCATCCATTCCGGATTGGTATTTTAAAATACATTCTATTAAATTGTCTGACATTTCTACACTAAGCACGTCTCGTTTTCACTACCTATACAGTTTAAAAATGCAAAAATCTTCCATGCTAATGTAATTCATTGATCCTTTCAGTGCGCATGACTATTAAATTCTTTTGAGTTGGACTAAATCCCATAAAATCTCCACATATATTGCAAGTAACAACTATGCATTTTAATTTCCTCGAAATGGTGGCATTTAATGTAGCTTTACATTTCCAGGATATTTGTTTGTTATTAGTCAGTCACCCTTTCATGTCCAAACACATTCAAACCCGAAAGATGATTCATTTTATATGAGGAAAAAAGCTCGCAAATTTACACCGTACAAAATCTGATGAGCAACTGTTTCAAGTAAAGGGTATTGTGTGATTGTTGATACAAGACAAAAGTTAAGTTTCACTTACAAAAAACCTCTACACATCTTTCTTTATAAAATATGAATTCTAAAGGCCAGAACTACAATAAACCTAAAAAAAAATCCTAGTTCTGAGGAAGAAAATGTAAGTTTCTCCAAATCCCTATCAAGTTCTACATTTTCAAGGGTAATGCCACAATAATTACACATAAATAGGCAGTCTGATTAACATCTTGAATGTTGCGCAAATTATCCGCAATTATGATTCAGTCTTAATTTTGGCTTGGAAACGCAGAAAATGGAGAATAATAGTAAATTGGCGAAAAGTGCTCAATTACGGTGACCATAGAGCTAAACGACCTCTTGTAATAAAAAAAATAATATGTACTAGAAAGGATAAACGACCTAGAGGAGGAAAAAAGTAGTTCGCTGAACTTGGCAACATCCTCAGCCAGTCAGTCACAGTGTGTCTAGTCTACACTATACATATAAAATACATGTGCAGGCACCGGAAGGGTTCAATTTGATATTACAACAAACGGCACACAAATTTTCCACAAACGCACATGGGTGCAAAGTTGGACCACATGGCATGCAGAAACAGCTGAAAATACTAGCTAGTCACGTGATCACTGTCAACGACCGACCGTTGTCATGTCGTTCTGCATATGCACCACCAAGATCAAAAGAAAATACTACATTCAATTACCTTGCAATCGAGAAGGGCGACGACATTTTCATGGTGTAGTTCCGTCAATTCCTGCAAAATATCACCCGTAAGTAAATAATGATGACGTCATGCACCACAAGATTAAACAACTGTCGAATAAACCAACAATAGACTATACTACAGTCCTCCCTCGTTAATCCGGCAGATATTGAACCAGAGAAACGCCGGATTACTGGAAATTAACTGATAATGATGAATTTTAGCAGCAGAAACTACGTTTTATTGTACACATAGCATATAGGGCATGTAGGTTACACATTTGTATTGAGGATTTAAGGTAAACGAACTAAAACAGTCCAAATTAAGAACAAACTTACTTGTTTTGTAACAATACCACAGAAAAAATATGCTGCAGATTTTCTGCAGAAAAACTATTGATTTCTGCAGATAATCTACAAAATAATAGGAATTTCTGTAGATTTTCTGCAGAAAATATTTTAGTTTGCAGATATTTTTCAGAATTTCAGATTTTGTACAAATATTTGTAGATTTTCTACAGATGATTTTCAGTCATTGCGGAAATTCTGCAGAAACCACTATTTAAAATTTCAGCGTAAATAATAGAAACAGAGTGAATGGAATAAAAATGTACAGAAATTCTTAAGATTGAAACCTTCATTTACCTCCCGACAAGTTTACTAAAAATTTTCCAGGAGGAAGGTAAAAAAAAAACTCCAGATTACCGGAGGCGCCGGATAATCGAGAGAGGACTGTACTTCAAATCCCCTTTTTAACACACTAAACTTTTTACACAACTAAACATTACAAAATATCCGAATAGGAATTTATAATAAAATGCCCAACATAAATAACTACCCTACATTAATTACATCATGGGCATATATTACAGTCTTATCTGAGTTTGTTTCTGAACATAATAGTAATTACAATAAAATAAAATGCAAAAAACACCATACACACATCAAATTCATATAGGCTACGAGTTAATAAGTAATTTATGCTCTTTGGGAAAACATGATAGCATAATATTATATGTTACTAATATTTATTTCTTTTCAAAATTGCAAAAGTATTTTTACTAACCGGAGTTGAACTGAAGCAGTTATTACATCTTGCTTATGTCATCACTGTTATCAAAGCTGATCAAGGTTATATACTGAACCAAAATAAACACTAACTATAGCAACTGTTATTTCTAATGTACCAGTTTCAAAGCAAACTTCCACTTTAAAATATTACAGGGCCCAACAAAATCATGAGCACAAATAATAACAGATGAAATGCTCAATAACATTATGTAATCTTTCTGGTTCTGTAAGTAGCAATCTATTACTCAACTTTATCCTTCAAATGTTCAACATTGACATCAAACAAACACACTGCAAGATCCTGTATAGTAATACGAGATGATCTCACTTTCCTCAAAATCCAAAAACAATAAACCTACACATAAACCAACACAGATTGAAACATATATAACCCCGCCCACCTACACACAAAGAAATCCACTGAATACAAATGCTGAAAAAAAAGACCACACCTGTATAATAAACTTAAAAAAAATCAAGATTAAAACCGGACTTCAACAGAAATTGAAGGTTACAATCTCACCTTTAAGATCTTAATCTCTTTTCCCAGCAAGTTTTGAGACTTGGAAATATTTTTCTTAGTGATGCTTTTGATGGCCACCACAGAATTGTGATTCTGCAAAATTTGAGCGAAAAATATTGCTATTTAATCTAGATAAAATGATGACAATAACAAAAAAACCATGACGCAATTTCACATTTTCGCAACTTTACAAATATCGTTCAACTGCTGTTCAGTTTTGTTGCGTATCATTGCACACATTCGCACATCAGAGCCAACAAAGGGGGAAAAAAAACTCGACCTTGATCAGTGACGCGCAGATGGCACACCGCGCCCACAAAATGGACGCACGCTATTGGTCGTGACGTCACAAGCGGTATCCGTGCCAATTACGCTTTTTGTCATCAACAAAGCTGCGAAATCTCGCTTCGGACGAAATGAAAACAGAGTCATGCACGCAATAACCAGCCATATACGTAATAATAATAATAATAATGTGAAGTCATTTATTATTTGTATTCGGAATATATTTGCAAAACAAAATGGTTCATCGCACTTAACTCGATTCGAACATGTATAATGAAAAAATGGCGGCCATTTTCCTTCCCGCCAAAAGTCGCTCACCTCTAAAACTATCGACTTTCCTTTCTTGGCGAACAAAGAAAATCGCCATCATAGCTCGCTGTAACCAAAATCTAATTGATATTGTAATATTGTTTATTGCTACATGTTGAAACCCAATAGTTAAGCGTATTCTACACATTGCAAGTGCCCATCGATTGCAGCGCCATCTGTGTTTATCTGTCACAATTATAAAGGACAGTTGCCACAAAAATCAATGGAAATTAGGCTTTTAATAGCCTCTTTGTTTCGTTTTTTTTTAATATACAGGATTTATCGAATTGCGATCAAAATATACACATTGCAATGTACATCGAAACTATAATAGGATTTCAACTTGAATGCTAGGTGGCGCTACCGAATCAATTACCATGAAACTATGTACATACTAAGACACTTTTTCCACAACAGATTATATGAACATTTCAGAAAATTTGATGTTACTGTTTTTTTTTTCTGAGTTATCAGCCACTAAAGTTTCATCAAAGTAGCATATGTGAACCTCCTAATTGAATTATCCCAGAAACGCTTTAATATATGGGATAATTCAGTTAGCAGGTCACAGCACTTTTCCCCTATAACCTTTGACTTTCAGAGTTTTTGCAGTCAAATTTTTAATGAAGTTGCACTTCCTCATCCAAAATGTATTACATACTAAAATACATAAATAGGCTTATTTCATCCCTAAAGTGTATTTTAGAATCTATTAATGGGTTAATTACCCCTGGGCCATTTTTACTTTCACAGAATACCACTAAACCTACATTTGAATAAAAAGATTAGAAATAATCTCAATTTTGCAGGACTGTAATTGTGATTTTTTTCCACATAAAGAAAATGACTTTGAAATGAGTTTTATTTCTTTGCTAAAGTGACACAGTTTTCTCCCAATTTTCTCGCACCACATTGAAGATAGAAAAGCAGTTAGCTGCATTTAACGATGTCCTACTTTCGTTTTCAGAGGTACTATATATTTATTTATACTATATACAGACCTCTATTAAAACAAACAAAACATCGGCCGCCATCTTGGATTCGAACGAAAACTTGAATAGAACGTGGGAGTGGCTTCTTTTTACAATAACAAATAACTAGACTGTAAAATAATGATATTTGGTTCATGAAATTGTGAAATATGGCAATCTGGACATTTATGTATGTACTGTATTTCCAAAACCACAAAACGGTTAACCTTGAGTTTATTTACTTGTTAATGAAAACAAAAGTGTGATAAAAATCCTAACTTCGCAATATTTTGTTTTACCATTGCGCAAAACAAATAATACTGAACACGTGTTTGGTTTACACAATTAAACCAAATACTGTATAGCATTAGTATTATATTTACTAATAAACCCGGAAATGGACGATGACAAAAACCTTCAACACCAAAAAATTCAGGGGTGAAAGTCAACACAAAAAGAGATAACCCGGTAAATAAACTTTACTGGAAAATTCATTATTGGGAAATATAACTGATAAAAAGAAAAGTCAACATACAATAGGCATTTCCAGGTTAAAAACCGAAAGCATCAGCAACTGCGTTTTATTATATTCCTAACTGATTTATTACATCAGCTTGTGCAATCACAATTGAGGCACCTCACAACAAGTACTATTTACTTCAGCTTCTTATCAGTAAAGTTAAAAAAGACTGCGATGATTCTAGGTGACTTATGACACTGGGGGCCATCTCCCTATGACGCCAAATTTGACCTTGAAGCCCGCTTTTCAAGGCCATTCGAAAACTCATTTCGTTAGTTTTGCCGATAGGGGCATAGTTTCAATTTAGGAAATGTTGCCAACCATATGCTGAGCATTTTGGTGTGAAAACAGAGTTGAAATCGGTCAACAAACACAGCAGATATGGCCAGGCTATTTTTGGTGCTGCCTCCTTTAAATATTCCCTGCATGACAACCATTTCACTGCATTTGCTTAATAGGTTGGTAATGCAGGAAATAAATTAAGGGGCAGCACCAAAAATAACCTTGCAATATTTGCCGATTGTTGGCCGATTTCAAATCTGTTTTTGGCAAAATGCTCAGAATATGGTTGGCAACATTTCCTAAATTGAAACTATACCCCTATCAGCAAAACTAACAAAATTAGTCTTAGAATGGCCTTGAAAGCGGGCATCAAGGTCACATTTGTTCATACTCATAAGTCACCTAGAATCATCACTGTCAAAGTTATTTCCAAACAGGCAATACTTTTTTTTACACCCTGTATAGGTCTGTCATTATGCAAAACTTTGACTAAAAGACAATGCCAAAGTTCTACAAATTACAAAATAAATCATAGTCACTTGAGATTTAGGTAAACATTCAACATTTTCCTTCACTTTGTGTTCAATTCCTGAAAATGTCCCAAAAATAACGTGCCATTTTAGTCGAACAGCTGCAAATAATTATAATAGCTTATTACAAATGCTAGACACTTAAATTGAAACTGAAAATTGAGCACTAAAACCTATATCCAAATTTAAAACTCAAATTAGTGTTCAATAACTGCTTCGAGTTTTCTTTTTAAACCAGAAAATTAAGTCCAATAATGAATGAACTAATATTACAATTTATTGTGCAATGTACTACACAACTTATCCAAGAAACAATTTATAAATCCACATTTTGGAAACCACGTCATAAGGTTTTCAGTCACACATTTTTAAGATGGATTAGAAAAAAATTGATATTAAATTTTGAATAAAACTCTGTACAGTATAACGTCAGTTGGTAAATTTAAACTAGCCCTTTATTCTTGTGGGAAATTGCATCCGTCGTGCTTGTCTCATATCATATCAAGCAGTAAATCATTAAAACAATATATAGCATCTTTTTTGTTCTGGGTTTGCAAACAAGAAAGCGAAGATGACGTCACGCGTCAAAATACCAACCAAATGGCGTGATGTTAGCTTTTTCAAAATGCCTGCATCCAAAAGCGAACAAAGCCACTGTAAAATGAAAATACTCAGAATTCTACCTTTTTGTGTCGTCCTTTGAAGACAACGGCGAATGCGCCATGTCCTATGAGATCTTTGGTGCAATATTCATATTCGCCGACGCCCTCCATGAAATCTCCGAATACCAGTCACAAAAATCACTCGCAATTTCATCAATCAATCCACAAATAAGTAGATTGTTTTTACTGCAACCACCGATGCGATCTTCCTTTCTCAGCTTTTCATGTCCAACGCCATTTTCAACAACTCGATATTATTTCTGTGTATAGCCCGCGCACTGCACTGCACACAATGCGATATAGTCAAATAATAATAGCATGTAACAGTCAAGTCCCCATTTTAACTCCAATCGATCGCTTTACTTTGGCAACACTGTCCTTCTTATTTCGTTTTCTCGCGATGATACAGCAGTCGTTGTCTTGTCAAAACCCTCGTACCGCAGTTGTTCCTTGCTCAGTGCTTTATCTGGAGTTTCTCTTGTTGGTTTCATCATTTGTAATGACGACCAGCAACGAACTCAGCTGGCTGTCGTTTGACAGCTGATCGATAAAGCCATCCGCCATGAGAGCGGGAGAGAAAGTAGTGCGCCCTACTTTCCCCCCAAAAATAATCAAATCGACGATAATCAAACGTCAGTTTCCAATATCCACTTTCAATAAACATGCATAAATGTTTTCCTATAGTTACTTAGCCTCTTTTCAGCGATTTAGCTCGCATAGAACGACAACTACAGATATATTGGACAAAATTGCGGACCGGATCTTCGAATTAATTAGATCCGCATCCTTAATATCAATAATGTACCACGGATTGCATAACAAAAATTAAAGCCAAAATATTTCTTGTTTAATCATTCATATTGTTGTTTAATCAAATGTTAGTTTGAAAACATAATTACGTCATCGGCCAAAGCGGATTGCACTGCAAATACTTAGATCCGCATATCAAGAGAAGTCAATTTAACAGTTTAGCGAAGCAATGAATTTGTCAACGCGATTCAATAACTCCAGTTTTTTGTGTACATTATCAACTTGGATCAAATCATTGATGTTAATCCGTCAAGATGCATTCTTTAATGTTATCTTTATTAGTTAATGTATATTTAGTGGCGCCATCTGCCATCAACATTACCAAATAGAAACAAGCTTCGCATATGGTGTAGTGCAGTAGTTGGTCACCTTTTCACCAGGGTCGCCATTTACAGCTAGTAATAAAATTGCGAAAGCAAATTTGACTAAAAGACGAATTTCACCGCAGATTTCCTCATTTTAAACATTTCTACACACATAGTATGCCGGATATTTTCATCAGGTGATAACGCAAATGTCAGAGTTCGCCTTTGTTATCATCAACAATATTCCCGCTTGCTACCATTCTCGTGATTTGCGAAATTTCTTCTCGCAATTCATCGAGACCAAAGGGTTTGTATGTTTCCACTTTCGACATCGACCTGAAGTGAAGAAAAATAGCAAGGAAAACTCCCAACACGTCGATCAACAACAGACGAAAAAAGCGAACGTAAACAGTGCGACATGTTGTTGTGTTGCCAAACTTCTCCCAAACAAATGCAACCAGTTCTTGGAAATGTACCACAAAATGCACTGGCTGGACATCAATGGAGAAACTTTGCCCTCGAGATGTTTTATAAGCAGAATCAAAGCGACCGCAAGCAAACCAGGTATATGTCCAGCCAATCAGAGTAAGGAACTATAGAATCTGGAACGCCTCCTATATTTAAAGCCCCAATTAATCACAAATTGTTGCATCATCTACTTTTATATGAATAGTGATTGGCTGGAAGACAAAGCAGTAAAATCACTATATTTTTCCATATCATTCAATTGACAGCATCAACTTTCCCAGAATAATGACAGGCAATTTGTGATGTGCATATATCAATTTCAGAAAAATAACACCAGTTTGCGATATATAATTAAATTTCCTTAAAAATATTTACATCACAGTATACGCCTATACCCAATATATTAAAATGAATATTGAAGGATAAAAAACAAAACGGGAAACCACTACCAATATTGCTCCCATAAATTATTCTCCATAAATAATGCATTTCATTAAAATCGGACATGATTTGGCAAAAGGCCAGACAGATCTTGACAGAAATTTATTTCCTAAATGGCAAAAATTACAACCTACACTATAAATTTAAATGAGCAAAAAACACACACAAAGCAATTAAGCAGCCAGTCCAAATGCCAATTATCCAGATCATTAATTTACAAAGTTCCAGGTCTTAATAAAATGCACTAATCGAATTAGGAAATGATTACTTGCAATATTCATCGATCCTTCCAACTCAACAAGTCATTATTCTCATAAACCTGTCATTTTGCATACAATGCAAACTACCCAATAAATTATCTTTGAAATGAATGAATTATTATACATAGAGTTATTACTCGCTTCCAGATACACAGCAAGAGTTTCAAACCCGCCAACAGAGGAGTGAAGTGGATCCCGAGAGGGAAGATTTCTCGTCCGCGGACCTCACAAGTCTCGCGGAGCTAAATCCCCCGATTCTAATGCCTAATGGCAATGTGGGAACCCCAACTTGCGTTTTCATGGAACACATAAGAACGTGTAGGTTACCCGCTAACCTTATCGGCAAATTGGGTCTTGTGTTCGCCCGCAACCCGAACCGAAGGTACGGGTCCGTGTTCTACGACTACGGTACGAGTACCGCTTTGGTTGACGAACCGATGTCCACTGCACGTCATCAAGAGATGGGCTACTCCAGACATGTAAAAAGTGCTAGAGGACATACCATAAGTGACGTGTACCTTGAGAAGCATCCCGAAGACAAAACTGAAGAAGCGGCTGAAGACAAAGCGGAGTCCGAAGAAGTAATATCAACTTCCTGAATGTAGTTGGAAATGAAAACAAATTACTTCCTTGTTTTATAATAAAATTGATTTTTTTTTGCATGGAACACGTACGTAGGATGATGACGGATGCGAAGAATGGGAAAGGCACGAAGCTCTTCACGAAGACGTTACTGACCAAGACAGGACGAAGGAGCGGCTCTTTGAGGAAGAGATAGAATTAAAATGGGAGAAAGGAGGATCGGGATTGGTGTTTTATACAGATGCTCAACACTGGGATGAACTTGAAGGAGATTTTGATCAAAGGACATCCGATGATTGGGACATTGATATGAGTGGTTATTACGAACCAGGTTAACGCGCAACATCTATCTATCCACTATCCCAATTTGTTTCCCTCTTTTTAAATATCTGTATGAATTTACTTTCAAAGGTGCCGGTGATAAAGATGCGAGGGATTTCATTACTATGAGACGTGAACAGAGATTGCGAGCGGGCACGTCCACCGACACCGTGTTCGACAAACCTATCGGTCGCTTTGAAAGTCACACTAGGGTATGTTCGATTTTAAATACGTGCATTGCTACTACTCTCAAGTATGCTAATCTGGCTGATTACAGGGGATTGGAAGGAAACTTATGGAGCAACAAGGGTGGCAAGATGGCGAGGGACTTGGCCGAAGGTCGACCGGGATCTCGGAAGCTTTGGGAAATGATGGACAGAATCCCCGTGATAAGAAAGGCTTTGGGTAAATATATGTAGATGGACAACCAAGGCATTGGATTATTTCATGTGTTTTCTTCTAAATGTTTCTCCCGCAGACTGTATTTCCTACAACGTGCTTTGAGTTTTTACGTAATTAAATCATATTAACATTGACTATTATGTGGTTTCAGATATCATGGAGAAAAATTGATGAGGTTTGCGCTCAAGAAGCCACGGGCAAATGCCCTGATCAGCACAGTTTACGACAGACCACAAGACGTGGACAAACCGGAACCACTGTATCGGTCCAATTTAAAAACTACGCTGAAACACAGAGATGCAAGATATAACGCAAATGTGTAGATTAATTCACCCGAGTAATTTAAATCTATATTTTTTATTGAATGATTGTAAATAAATATTTTATATCGTGCCGTTTTGAAAATAGTATTCAAATTACAGATTATCATAAACAAACCGCTACACTAACAATTTCAACAATTTTCAAGAAATGTTCATTTAACACCTTAAGAATAACTTGCGATGTAAAAATCCCAAAGGAATGTTTAAAAAACTGGGCTCTGCTTTACAAATTACGTTACATGCAGTAACGTCTCGGGGTAGCTGCGGCGCTGCGAATCGCAGAATCGTATTGCACTAGATCACTCTTCCAGCTCCGAATAAATGCAGAGACCACTTCGTGAAAATACACTTGTGCATGTGAAACTGATAGAAAAATCGAGTGATACGTAATTCGCAACCCAATCCCTCTTTGTTTTTTACAAACCTTTCAAATGTTGTGATTTTTCGAAATTTTCCAGCCAAAAAAATTAGGTGCATGCATATCAATATGATCATAATATTTTAAAGAAATAATCTTACTTGATGAAATTCGACTCTACCTATTATGGCCGTGCGATTGTTCTTCGTCCGAAGTGGTATCGTCGTGGTACTCCTTGGCGAAAGGTTTGCCCAAACTGTTTTTCTTGGCCGAGTACACATCAATGTCATCTTCGTCCTCGAACAAGCTGCTCTGTTCACCGTTAATCTGGTGAAATCCGTAATCCTTTTTGCGCTTGTCCCTCACATACAAACTGTACACGCACAAAGCGACGATCAACACGATCATCGTAATGCCGCCTGAAATCGCAACGGCTGTTGTCAGTCATTTCGCCAAATTTCTTTACAAACAAAGCAGCCCATATTCTTCTTACCTATCAATATAATAAAAACTTGTCTTGGAAGATTTGCGATCGTATCTTCGTTGATCAACTTGAACACGACCCCGGTTGAAATGTCCTCGTTAACATTCACCGACTGCAAACGTAAATACATTACTAAATATTCCGCATGCTTCAAGACACAGAAATATCCAACATTACATCATAAGCCTTTTCAGCCCCAAACTCAAAATTACCTCAACTTCTTGAGCGTGTCCATCCGCATCTATTATTACAGTCCATTCACCCGGCGGTAGCATCTTCCGGAAGCCGCCATCCTCACGCGTCATCGTTTCCACACCCAGTTCTTTAATTAGCACTTTGGCACCAGAAATCGGATTACCGAGATCATCTAATACTCTGCCGTGAATGCCTTCGTGCACCTGACCCAAAAACAACATATATTTCATTTGACAGATGTCACAGACTATCAATTGGATTGGGCAATGAAATGCACGTTTACCTTTCGAATTACATTCAATAAAGATTCTTTATTGTTGTGCCAGATATTTCCTAACTCCGCATCAGGAGGACAGTTGGAACAGTCCAAATATGCAGATATCTCCAATGTTTTAGCGGCAACATAATTGTAGTCCTTCATGCTTCCCTTATGAGGCTTCCAAACACCACCATTAGTAATTCCTTGGTCAAATTTCATTTCTGTAATTAAGTTACATTTTAATTTGTCAGTATATTACAACATAAACATACAATTCTCCTTTTGCATCTCTTCAAACACACTAAACAATTCCGCTGTAGAATATTCATAAAGCATACTTGGGGAATCTGGGCAGTGTGGCGATCCTTTTGACATGGACGGATGCGACATGGTGTAGGCCGAGGCCAAATGTCGAAACACTATTTCGTCTTCAGTTTGCGTGCTCTCCTTCTTTACACTACTAGTCACGTTACCCATTTGCTCGTGGTCATGCATCATATCATCCATATGGGATGAAGATGCCGGTGAACCATTGGGTGTGCTATCGTACGGGTAACTTATGACTTGCGATCCCGTGAACAGTGCGATGGACAGATCGAAATGCACGTCTCTCATCCAGTGTATGAGAGCCAAAGTTTCCGGCTGAATATCTTTCGAAGATGCGTCACCATACACTAAAACCACATCAAATAAAGGCTTATTATAAGCACGTATACGACCCGTGTTTAATTTTACCGAACAAATTACCAGGGAAATTGGTATCCAAGTCAACATTGTTCAAGTTCGTTGCGTTGGTTTCGCATGAAAATTGCGCAATTGCTGCTCTATCTGGATTTAGCGATGGCACAATGTGAATTCTTGTAGTATCTAAAAGCTAAATTACATATGTAATGGTCAGTAATCTGTGGCGTACCAGAATTAATTTAACAAACACATAACTATTAGTGAAATACCCTCTTTATCTCCGAATCATATGTGTAATGCGACACGAGATATTCAACAAGTTCCAGTAAAATTTCCTGTCCTAAAAGTTGATTCCCAAGAAGATTTGCAACCAACTTCACTTCCGGTATCTCCATCATACTAGGGCCTTGAGGGTTTTTTCCAAGTACCAAAACCCAAATATCATTTTCTTTAACCGATTTCCCAATGCTGCCAAATAAATATTCTTTAAAACCACACCTAAATGCAGCAAAAATATACAGTACAATAATACCTGCGTAAAAATGAGATTTTGGGGAAATTTGTAGTTACATTCTTTAAAAAATCCACAATTGCCGTGTTATTGCGGTAAAACATAGTTTCGTTGACGAGTTCGTCGAGGACAATATTTCTCGCGGTCATCTTGCCCGGCAAGACTGTGACGGTAACGTGTCGTATCTCGTAACCAGGAGCGTGAACTGCAAATACATTTTCGACATTATTCGAAATATAATAAAAGACAAACGACAAAAAAGTAAAGAAACGCTTACATGCTACTTTGTAAGTTCCAACGGGAAGAATGGTTTTGAAAAAAGCTTCGTTCTTTGTCAGCGGTATTGGTTTATCAAATCCCGCTATCGTCACTTCCACGTTGGTTATCGGATGTCCATTTTTGTCAGCAACTTTACCTTCAATTCCTTCGTAAAGAATTTCAGTTTGTTAGTTAACGAAATAAAAATCAAATGTTCCTAAACCAAGCTCAAATTTTTTCAAAGGGCCGGAGTTGAGTTTTCAAATTAGTTCCGACAGTAAAATTTACGATATTTTTTTAAATAAAAGCAATTAAACAATGCGAGATAAAAATATGATGTCTACGGGGGTTATTAACTGTTTCTTTTACCATCTTGCAACTTACAGCACCTATTGTGATCTAACAGTGGCCGTGAAAATTTTTAAAGGCACTCCCAATAACTAATTCCTTGATTTCTAAATCTCTCTGCTTTTATAAATGAACACAAAACAAGACAATTTCAAAAACCTTGAGTTGTGGCTGAAAGAAACGACATAAGTGCATGCAGATTGTCTTTCCAAATTTCGGGAAGGGAAGATTCCACGGGAAACATGCAGCATCCAACGTGAACGGCAATCTGCAATGTTCCGCAAAGTTGCACATCAACGTGGTTTACATCATAACTGACATTTACATTTTTTTATACAAGAAAAAAGTTATCTTACAGCATATGTTCCGTACAATGAGTGCACGTAGTCTAGAAGAGTACGAGACGCAGTCTTAAAAATTTCAGCGCCACGATGAACACCGAAAGGCGCATCGTCGCTGCACAACGACATATTGTCCATCATGTGAGGATGGGCCATTGCATACGTTTTTGCCAAATACTGTAACGTTGCATCTGTCGAATCGACATCCTTCAGATCTTCTCCATATTCATCATATGGATACCTAGGTGGGTAAAACACTAACCGATATTTATTCCATATTTATAATTCATTTTCCAAACTGCAATTTTGCATTGGACACTATGATCCTGCGAAATCAAATATTTACTCACCGTACAAATTCGCCAGCACCTTCGATACTTAAAACAACATCAAACCTCGTAGAATTAAACATGTTCTTTAAAGCTTTTATATGCGGTGCAACATCCTACCGTAATTACAGAAAAATATTAACATCAAATCAAAAAATAAAACGAAAAACCCTAACCTTTGTATCGGAAAACTGATCTTGCGGGGAATGGAAATATTTTTGCGCCAATTCATGGGAACACATGCCTGCATTTTGTGCCTCAAACCCAACCATATCAACAGCTGGCACCACGTGAAGAACTACATGTTCAAAAATCTCCATAACATGAGTTTCATTCTTCCTGTAACCTATTGAATCAAAATAGAACAAAATTACAGCCAACATTGTTATAAAATATCTTGCTAAGATCAAAATAGCGACTAAAACCTTCAACTAAATGCCTGATTAGCCTTAGCAACAACTCTCTTCCAATCGGCTGCGACCCGTTCAATCCTCCGATGAGAGCGACATGCAATTGACCTTCGTGCGGTGCTCCGGCCTTAAACCGCAATTTCCGTATCATTATGCTGAATGCGTTTCACAAAGGGCAACAAACAGAGACAGTTTGAAGTCACCTGTGAGCTGAGAATGACAGAATAAATCGATTTGGACGGGTCATCGGCGAAATCCTCCGCAGAAGAATCGGAATTGATGATGCTGAGTTCGACAAAATCAGCTTCGCTTGAATCCAACTTCGACAGGTACTCAACGAGTTCTTCGTTTGAGGTCCAATGAGGCTCTTCTAAATTTTCTTTTATTCCAAAATCATTGGTAATAGACCAAGGATGCAATGCATCCGGTGAAAGGGTAAAATTTAAAACGCTCGCTTCCGATTCGGTCACGTTGACGCGTTGCGTCTGCGGCTTGAAGCTACACGCGTAAAAATGCTAAATTAAACCTTTAACCCGGTAGGAAAATGCTATTACGTTTCCTCACCCTTTACTGAACACCGTAACCTCGTACGAGCCCGGTTTCAATAATCTCCAATAATCACCGTACGTATAACTCGTCACGTTGTGATCGATGCCCATCACGTTGATCGTTGCGTTAACAATCGGCTTTCCAGATTCATCTAGTACAAAGCCTTTTATCCCAATGTTCACCTATCAAACAAACAAAACTTCTAATTCCCCACACTACCTAATAGATAATCTCCCTTAGTACCTGTTGCATGAATTTCAGGAGAGAATTCTTGTGATCGGACCAAAGTTGTCGGAGCTGGCTTTCTTGAGGGAATTTATCGCACCCCATCTCGACCGTGATTTCAAAACAATTGGAATGCAAATAGTTAAAATCTTGCATGCCACCTGGCAAACAAAATGTAACTCCAATTAACAATTAATTAATGCTTTGAACGTCACACTTCTCGTATCTACATAGGCCTATTAAGTGCACAATTTCACGATGCAAGTAATATATACCTTTCTAATCCCGCCAACATGTTGGCAATGAGATGCACAGAAAATTTAATTATTATTTCAGCGAGAAAAATAAAAGAACTTGAATCTCACTCTTACCTGGAACTACGTACCACTTGGCACCATTTGTGATGCCGTCTTTAAAAGTTTCATCTCCGAATAACGGACACGGAGTGGTGACTTTAGACATGGTAGGATGAGCCTTGGAAATATAAAAAAA
>WWPM01023579.1:0-16459 GCA_023279145.1 Glomeris maerens
TCAAAATCCACGGGGTTGCCAGACATTGTGCATCCCTGCAGCGCAATTGTGAAGATTCATGATTGGCCTGCTAAAATTATATACTAAATGAGATTTGATAATGCAGATGACACTTGCCCACTGTATGAACTTTGCAGGATGTCATCGCAAATTCAATCCCATCGTTGGTTTATTGGATGATACGGAGGAAATGAAGCACATTTTAGACAAAATGTAATTATCTTTCATGATGAATAATGCCAATAATCGATTAACCGGTGCGAGGATTTGTTCAGTGCTAACTTATTTTATTATTATTGAAAAGTAGCAATTTAGCTAGGCAAACGTATTGAACTGTCAAGATCGACAGGCTTTAATCAGTTTTTTTTTATGGCGAAGTATACGTTCATGACAAATGTAATTAATTGTGCGTTCTATACTGCTAACACCGATAGAACAAAGTGCCATGGATGTAGATTTTAAGTTTTCTAGGTTGGAGTGGTTTTTGTATTTAAACTTCTATTTGGTTATAACGATTAAAATTCAAAGGAAAAGTTGTATGGGGAACTTTGTCGCCATCTTTTAAACCACAATGATAAGCATTTTTTTGCGATGGTTAATTATAATAATGAATGTAATCAACAAAAACCGGCATTTCCGGGAAAGAGAGATAACCTGAATTTCATTAATAACTTTTTTAAATAATGAAACTTTTAAGTTTCATGTGATAAATACTTGTATTGGCATGCTTACATTCCAAACAATACACGGGCATCTCTAATGGTTACTCTAAAATTATATCAGAGAAAGAAGTGCGTTTGGGTGTAGATGACTAGTGAGAGAAATAAAGATGGTATGTCCGTAGCCATGTGAAAAAAAAATTGTGAAACTTTAAGGAATAAATACAATTATTAAGGCAAACTCCAAAAAGGTCCACCAAAACAAGATAAGACGAGCAAACACCTAAGGCCTGTTGCATGAAATAAGGGTTTTGCAATTCCATTATAAATGTGTGCATTTTGCTTCCTTCCACTTTTTCCATGATGAATTATGATCATGTTTGCCGGCCATGTTTCAAAATTTTCCATTACTTTCTTCCAGAACGTGAAAATTGTCAATTTCATCTGGTCATATTGAAAAACGGCAATCAGTGCGCTTAGCTACAAAGTTCTCGCTTAGAAAATTTACACTATCTCGTGCATATTATGCCATAAAAATTGTATTTTCCGCCTCCGGACTACTTGCCATGTACTGCGCAAATAAATTTATTATAGTTCATCATATTTTCGATAGGTGGAGCCCATACCAAGCTCCACTGGACAGGGCTCGTCCAAAAATTATGCAACGCAAATTTTCATGATTTTAACCCCTCTGCCTCTATTTAACGATTTAAAAAATTTCACTTCCTCCTCCCTCTCAATTGATAACGTAACGTTCAATTTACATTTTAAGGTACCAATAATGTAAAGTAATCGTTATTGCAATATTACTTTGATCATCGCACATTCTTCCCATGGCTGCCTCAGCCACTCCAACAAATCTCTAAATTTTCCACATTTTCCAAATTTCCAACATTAAATTCTGGATGCCGTAAATGCTCAAATTGTTTCTCGGAGAAACTGTTATTTAGAACGGCTGGAGGAGGCGTTGGGGAGGGGGTACTAATCAAGGGAGAAATTTTGTAGTGACCGATTATGCAGCCATAGCACACGTGGATGTATTGCCAACTTGGATGAAATAGAAATCATATTGCAAGAAAAAAAGTAATTTATTCTATGAAAACGTAACAGGTACATTTCCACTTATAAATTTAAATCAGATTTCCGATCTAAATTGTATTTATGAAATAAGCATAAACATATACAGTACGATCTCGATAGCGGTACTTACGAGAAGTTTATTTATGATCATCTCAAAGTGATAGAAAAAAAAAACATACGATGTAGCCTTTCACACTCGTACATTACATAGTTCACTCACAACAGTATATGGTGAATACGTTCATCCTCTCTTGCTATTTTTCCAATGAATGAGCGCTGTGCACCTCTATAGTCGTAATTTGGGGTTTTATCTTAATCCAGCTGCATGCGGGGTGATGACGAGAACCCTTGAAAAGTCCCTTGGGCCTTAGAAAACATGAAAGGGCCCCGTTGATTTATACAAGGAAACACATATTGTTCATCTTTCAACGTTACCAGGCTGCAAGAGGGGAGGCCATCTTTGAGAAAATGTGTAATTTTGTAGGGGAAGAGGCAACAATATACCCGTGTCGTAAAAATATAGAACCAAATTAGATGTTAAGTGTCCCTTTGTGGCAAACCAAGGAGAGAAGCAGCTCAAATGTTATCTTTTTCTCAGTAAGCACCATGCATGGCAAACTAATTGTATAAATTTTGCGGGTGAGAATATGCATTGTTATTTGTAGGCCTACGCAAAATTAGGAATCAAAAGTTTTTGTTTATGTAAGCGTGCATATTTACTTTAGACCCACCTTCCTTTGCCTTTCAGTTTACATTCGTTCTTTGCATAAAAGCTTTATTTTGCTCATTATTATATTCACCACCCATGACTCGGCATGCCGGAAATAACGCAATTACTGCATTTCATGGAAGTGTGCTTGCTTCTTTAGCGAAAAATGAAATTTTCTCAACAATGTTTACGCAATTGTAATGAAATGTTCCCTCTGAGGCCGCTATTAACATTTCCGCAATGCAAAATGCCAGCTAATAATCGGATTGCACTCGATTGGTTATGTTCTTATGTAGTTTTTATTTTGTTTGCGCAATATTGGATTGAAGAGTGTTTAGCTTTTTAATTCGTTAACATGTTTTTCTTGCCATTTTTCTGTTTAAGGCAAGCAATAGGAGCAGCTACAGAAGAAGCTGTGAAAAATATATCATTATTTGGCGATCAATAGTCCCCATTTTGAAATTATCAAGAAAATTGCACCTTTTCAGTTAATTAGAAACATGGTCATTGTGTATTATTTTACTATACTTTAACCCCGCCAATGAATGAAATGCAATTAAATGATAAGGACGTGACTTTACCGGCAAATTATAGAATGACCACATTATCGCTATTGTATTATTTGAGGTTTATTGAAATGGAAAGTGACGGAAATGCAGTATATCTGCATGGACAAGAGAAACCTCGCATTTCATGCACAATTTTATTAAAATTATTGATTTCCCGACATTGCAACGCAATTGCGTAAAAATGCAACGCAGACTGGAAAACAAAAATCGATAATTTGTGGAAATACTGGTCAGCTGTTTACCTCGATCGAATAGAATTCACGACATAAAAAAAACTATAATTACATATAATAAACTAAATTTTGCGGAAATCCCGAATCATTTAAAGTCTTTCCTTCCTGTTAAAAAGTTATATAACCACATTCGCAGTTTTTCTGCTTTCAGATGGCAGTTTATCAAGAGATGCATCAATGTCCTTAGTATAGCCTAGTTATACATATGGGATCGTCCATAAACCACGTGTCCTCAAAATCACAGCTTTTTAACCCCCTCCCCCCCTTTGTGTCTTAGTGTGGAAAAATGATCAACCCCCCCAAAAAACCACATGGTTTTTAGTCAACCCCCCCCCTGCAATTACAAATAAACCAGAAAAACATTTTTTTTATTTGTTACTGGAGATAGTAATTTTTAATGTCGAAATAAAATATCGTTTTCTACATCTTCCCAAGGGCACTGAAGTGTTGCCAGATGGGCAACTTTTCCCCAACTTTTATCTTTCCAGTGTTTCCAGACACAGTTTCAATGCTATATTGCTTGTTTGTAGACTCGTCAAATTGTTATTGTTTGACATTAAATATAAAAATTTCCACGTGTCTGCATTATGATCTCCCCCATCCCCCCTGTGTCTTTACATGTCTTTTCCCCATACCCCCCCCCTGGTTGAGGACACGTGGTTTATGGACGATCCCTATATAGAAAATTTTGAGATGGCTCTGGTGGTTTGTGAACATACATGATTACGTACACACCCTATAACTTCTATTGATATTAATTAATGTAAGCAGAATTTCGCTGACGTCACTGAATGCGTTTTGATGTCAATTTCCAAGCCGGAATTTGATTCTCATGCGTGACTCACAAAAAACTGTACTTCGGCCAAATACCCGATTGTTATAAGCTTTTCGGATGCAAATTTGTTTTAGAGTTATGAAGTGGGTTGGAAGGAAATGGAGGGGAGATGTGAGGGCGCGACGCACCATGGGTTGTTGTATAGTTCCGAAAATACAAATGGTCGAATGGGACGTGTCCAATCACATTATTCTGGATTCTCTTCCGGCCATAAATCTCAATTTGTACGAGAAATTCTGTCGATGGAGTTGCTCTGTAAATTGCATTTGGGAAGTATTTGGATTACGTTGGTTGTTTATATTCCATAAATAGGCCCAAGGTACGCATGCGCGCTATCAAATGCAATCTGTGCTACTTCCGGTTGATGGGATAGCAGCCGGTGTTTTCGTGCAAAAACGCCGCATTTCATATTTGGAGCGAAAATTGACTATGTAGACACATTTTGCATGGATGTAGTAACTTATTTTAAAGTTCTGTACGTAATTAACCCAATACAATTAACTGGCAATATAATCTTCAAATGATACAAACACTAATATTAGCTAGCACATACATAAATATGACTTTAAACGTTAGCAAATTGCATGCTAAATTACCTTTTTCATAGTCTACGTATATCGCTTTTGGTTTAGTTCTGTATTGTTCGTCTCATTCTGTTAGCATTTCAGCAAATTTGGTTACTCTGCAATACAATAAACTGTTTATTTTGCTCTAAATAAACGCCCAACTTCTCGTTTGAAAAGTAAGATGCATACCACACGTGTGAAAACTATTACGTGTGCATGAGATATTGTATCACGCGAGATTTCATATTTACATATTCCTGCCATTACACATGCGTATAAATGGCGAGATAATTACGGCAATGTGTTTGCGCACTTCGCCTGTAATTAGATTTTCTGTGTTGCAAAACTGTGAGGCGAATACGTGGGTGCACATTGCTTATACTATGTATATGATATGTAATAGTTTCTAACAAAGTAAAAGGTTATCCAGAAATCGCGGATTAACATGGCTTTGAAATTTATTGTAGCTGATTAAGTTATACGTATACTCAATTAATTATCAATTAAATGGTAATATGGTCGCAAACATAACTTTGTACCATCAAAATATATATAAAACTTCCAATTGTGACGTCATGCTTATTCATTGGAATCGATTCTGTGAACATTTGCGTGCAACTGTTGCATTTCCAGCCTTTGCTGCCATTTACAAATTAATACTGAAAATACAAATTTTACCCAGAATATCCTATATGACAAAATGATGCATGCAATTGATGACGATATTTTATAATCAAATGCAATACAAGTCAAATTCAATTCATGTATATAGCCGGCCCAACAAAACCTCTGCAAATACTGTTATTCCTATACTAATATGGAAATCTGTTAAAATGGAATAAAGGTTTTCACAGCTCACATGTACAGTATTATGAAATTTTAATTTAAATCGACTTTTATCAAGGCGGTGTATGCACGAATAACTGCTCAATTTTTAACATGCTGTGTGTGTGTGAGACCAAGTCACGACATTTCAGAAATCTGTAATATTCGCAATTTGTTTTTATGTGTGCTCTATCCTAAATCTATAGTTGTGTCCTAATTCTTGCATTAATTCGTCGTCGTGGTAATTAATGCTGGCCATTTGTAGTTTGAAGTATGCTACCATCAAATACGTCGCCATTGCAAGTTGACGGTGTTTTGGATAATTAGGACTGAAGGTTGGTCTGTATGGTTTGTGTGGAACAACGTTTTGAGCTGCGTGCACAAGGATTTGCTATTAATCCCTATACCACATAAAGAGCCAAAATGCGGACGACAAACGGATCAGTTTGTTTGCCTGGTCCTAAACCTCAATTAGAAACCCAAAGCCTATGTGTCACACGCGAGGAATTGTGGATAACGTTCTGTATTTGCATACTGATTGTTCCTATATGACACAAGTGGCCCTAAATTTCAAATTCATCTCAGTAGTTAGACCCACTGGAATATAACCTGCAGCCAGCTTGCTTCTATAGCTATTACATCAATTAACATAGACGGTGGTTTTGATGTTTGATTGTATTGTTTCATTCCCGGCATACTGTATTATCATTGCCGTGAATACATTTCACGATATCAGAGTGGTATGGAACATGGCACACCTGGTTTTCAAATCCCATAGATGCAGAATATAATGAAAGCACTACCTAGAGGCCATTTCTTTTTCTGCCCTTTGAGATCAGGTTTTATGTTGCATGGTGATGAACTCGTTATATGTGTATTATTGAAAGTGGATGACGTGATTTGTGCGCGAACTTGGGGCTGACTTTGAGACGTTGCTATAGTAGCTCGTTTATATTTCTAAAACCTAAATCAATAAGGACAGCTCGACGATGACAAAGAATACAAAAAATTTAATTCATAACTATTCGTGCAATGGGAACAGGGAATACATACGCATACTGCAATTTGCAAGTTTCAATTTTGGCAAAATAAATTTATTTTAACTTGAGCGATTGCGATGGCCTGCGGTTTGAAGAGTATCCATCAAAAGTTTGACTTACTTTTATTGCGGATTAACTGCGCAGTGTTGACCCAACTCTCTTGTACAAAGTCCTTACTATTATGCTGCAATGAAGTGGGGCGAAAGGGACATAAAATTTGATTTGTTTCTGCATGGTGGGTTAGTGGACATTCAATCTGTTTTATTAGGTTCATTGTGAATGTCAGTTGCAACGAGAATTAAATATGAAGGTAGAAGCTGTTGGTACCTACTGTTTAAACTGGAGATAATTTGTGGAGACTAAGAATGAAGATACGAATTTCATACATCTGTAGCCGACAGTATACAGCGCAGGAACAAAATAAGTTTATGACATACAATGCCAACCCTTAACACCAATCTCTAATGGAACAGTGCCACGTAATGAAAGCTATGCATACTCACTGAAAACTATAACAAAGTGGCCCCATTCGATAGATTGAGATTACCACAACAGGAAATGAAATTTACCTCCAACAGAAAAAATATTTAAGACATTGAACGGAATACATATTGAAGTTTGACAATATGATAAATTGAGTATCTTACACGTACTGGTAATTGTTACCTATCTTAGTACTTGTAGTAAGAATACATTACTGTAACCAGAAGTTCAAGGAGGCTATTCATCGCTTTCCTGCATTAGTCTGCTTCTCTGCAATTGCAGGCGATCGAATACAATATTAATGTGCAAATAATGGCGCCCATATATTAAATGTATTCAATGAGATTGTGGAATCTCACGACATCTACCCGGTGTGTAGATTCCTTCACTGTGACAGTTGGTAGCCAAGGAGTAAAACTTGCACCGAACTGCACTGCTCGCCTGCTCAGCAAAACTAAAAGCTTTATTTTGTCTTACTAAATAAAATGCGCCAAAATCGCTCTAATAACTAATGTAACCTATGCCCTTGTCTTATGAACATACCAGAACTGGCTAGACATACACATATAACGAGCAAACAAAAAATGTCCCACCCAAGAACACCATGCAAGAAGATGAAACATAAACAAAAGCGACTATTATTTTTTTTCTTTTCCACATTTTTATTAACTCGGTCTCCTGTCTGTCAGTCAGTCCATCAGTCCGCCACCCCCGCGGTCCCCACCCGCCTTGAGGTGTTTCCAGCTGCGGTTTTAGCCTCCACTCACAGAGGCCCCAACACAGCCTAGTTCAATGTGCAAACCGGTGCCCACATTGTGTTGCTATTTCTTCACAAATAAAACAAAACTTCTCTCCATAACACACATTACTTTCCTTGCACAACAGTATCATAGACATTTCAGTACATTTTGTGTTCACTATTATATTCCCACGTTTCCATTGGCTTGCTTTTGGTCTTTCCGTAAATTTTTTTTATTGCAAGATTCGAATACAAACAAAAACTAAAAAATTATAAATTATAAAATAAAATTTTTAATAAATCCAAGTTTTACAGCATCAGAAACTGGAAACGTGGGGCGCATCACCATTATATACTCATAAAATCAAAATATGCGCCCACGTTTCCAGTATCAGATGTTGTAAAACGTGGATTTATTGAAAATTTTATTTCACCCTTTTTTTTATTACCAATGTATTTTTGCAATTGTTTTTTTTTCCGTCTGAAGTTAAAAACCCAACAGAGATAACTTCAGTATGTGCTAATCATTGTGTAACAATTTCCACAGCTTCAATTTCTTTTGCAACAAATCTTTTAAGTTGTCCAGAGATTTCCAAGACATCCTTATTTTAGATTATTTCGGTTGAATTTTGATCCCATTTTTGCGAGGAAGCTTTTGTTTTCTTAACAGATGGGTAAGGGGTGGAATCCAGTAAATCGTTTGAAACGGAACTCGAATGTGTCAATCGGATTTCAGGGTTGTATCAGAGGGTTATAGACGTAAATCTCGTACACAACCATTTGCAATTCCGGTCTTTCCGAATTCTTGAAATCATACAGAACGTTATAATAATTTAATTAATTTATTTTAAGTTCCTACATGGCAGTACCTTCGGTACATATCTTTAGTTTCTTTTTATCTCACAAATAAATTTTTACTTCACATTAACCAGAAATAGATGCTGGATATTTAGAGTCGGTTTCAGCGAACTAACTAAACATTTGAATTCGTTTACTGTTACTTTATGTTTGCGGAGGTTAATCGCATAAATATGCATGTTCAATGTGTTTTCTCCACGTTTTTATAAGCTTCCTTTGGTGTCCGTCACCACAGCAAAGGGTTCCACGCAGTGGCGCCATCTAGCGTTGTCTGCCATACCTCGCATTTTTCCATATTCCTAACTAGCGTTATCAACAGTATCAGACATTTCAGTGTATTTTGTGCTCATTACATCCCACATTCCCATTGGCTTGTTTGTTCGTAAAAATTTCGATTGCGAGATTCGAATACAAACAAAAACTAAAAATAGGAAAATAAAATTAATAAAATAAAAATTTTAATAAATCCACGTTTTACAACATCTGAAACTGGAAACGTGGGGGCGCATCACGATTACACTCATTAAATCAAAATACGCTCCCCACGTTTCCAGTGTCAGATCTTGTAAAACGTGGATTTATTAAAATTTTTATTTGTTATTTTTTATTCTAATCCATCACCGTGGCCTGGAACGGCACAAAAAACTATAACAGTCCAGCGGCATGCGTTTAACATGCGCTGTGTTACCTACCTACGATATATTTTAATTGTAGTATGGTGCCGTTCAATACGGCCCCATCTGCAGCATCTAAAAAAATGAAATTAAGTGCAACATTTGC
Organism: Glomeris maerens; assembly: GCA_023279145.1. Taxonomy (NCBI): domain Eukaryota; kingdom Metazoa; phylum Arthropoda; class Diplopoda; order Glomerida; family Glomeridae; genus Glomeris; species Glomeris maerens. The sequence goes on from WWPM01023579.1 coordinate 9,377, forward strand.
GTGCATTTTCCTATGCCCAAGTAGGATACAATTTTAGCATTTAAAAATATGGGGTGGGAATTCTCTGAAACACCCTGTACAATCACATCTTCCCGGTTGCCATGATGATACATTGAGGTACAGAAAAGTTTTCTAGCTATTTTCAGAGAAAAACATGAAGGAAGTGAGATGCAAATTAAAAGGATCGAGTTGGTGAAGCGAACCGTGGATCATTAAAAGTGCAGTAGCGTTCTTTACCCAAAATCTTCACCAAGCTTCTTTTTATTTTCATCAAATCGTTCATTTGTTCTTCTACTTCCGTTCACCGATTGATTGGTGCATGCATGCTCCATGTATTCCAAATATCGTGTTATACTTTGTGAGAACTAAGCTTTTGTTGATATTCTTCACAAAAACAATTTTTTGCTAGTTTTCGAATACACTGCAACTTTATAGATAATTTACTAGATGTAGTGGACGGGAAACCACGCAATTATTTTATTCTTAATGCGATATACGTACGCACTGCTACACAACAATTGAGCTTTTGATTAAAATCACGTCATTTCTTTTGAAAATTACAGTGCGTCCAACAAAACTTTTCATAAATTAGCTTTTCTCAAACGAAATGAAGTTTGCTTTGAAATCTTGCTTTACGTCTACGTATATACTGAATTAGTTTTTGTAGGGAAAACTAGTTAGCAACTGGAATGTATTGTACGATAGGGCACCAAATATATAATTGTTCGAAAATCTCATTTACAATTTCCTACATAATTGCACTAATTTTATGCCAGGGCAAAAACGTGCCAAAAATGTTAGAAATAATTTCTGTAAAACTATTTTTCATACAACTGCCTTATCAAAAGCAAGTGTTTTGGAAAGCCAAGAAGCATATAGGTACATGTAGGCTCACAACTTATAATTTTATAACGTGGATCGATCCACGCAACTATTCATCATAAAATTCCCAATATGCACTTCGGAATTAACGTGACTTAATAATGTTTTCCAATGCAAAATACATACTTATCATTAAATGATATACCATTAACGTATCAAAGAATGCAAAACAACAATAGTTTGCTTTCAAATTTCATAAAAATCTGAACTTATGATCGAGCGGTTTTATCTTTACCGTGTCACCATTGAATATTCTATTATTGACAGTGCAAAAATAAATTATATTATAGAAAATTCGCCGATAAAAACTTTGCGATTGGCTACTTGCGTTCTGTTTGTACCTGTACAATTATTTCGCACGAAACATTGAAGCACGGTCACAGTTTTCCAATTCTACTGCTTGTGCTATTCTATAAATTCGTTATGAATTTCGGATTTAAGATTTACCACAGATGGTTCTGCTGATCTTACCTAATATGTATTGCTTTATCACTGACATTTTATTCAGGATACGTCTGGAGTTTCTCGACCTGTAACAAAACTAGCGTACAATTTTCTTATATTTTTCCAATGAAAATTTATTTGTGACAATGATGCGTGCTATAAATTAGGTTACCCTCAATTTATAAAATTTACATATTTCGAGGTGTTGCGTAATTTTTTCGAAGTAGATGTAATAATTAATGGCTGTTTTCCTAGCCATTCATTTGCAATAAAAATATTCTTCTCCAAGTTCGTTTTAATCCATGATTATTGCTAATTGAAGTTGTACCACCCTAGAGAGACTGAGCTACTGACCACAATGCACTCATCTTCTCAACAAGAAGATTACACTGAAATTAGCAAGCACAATCGTTATAAAGCACCCTGTTTGGCTTCAGTTTCCATTTATGCAGATGGATGACTCGAACCCGTGATTTTCCTCTAGAGGGCACACTGTATGAACTAGGACGTCATTTCCATATATTTCCTATTATTACATACATTTATATATATTTCATCCTAGTATATACTTACGCACTATTCCTCATATTGCGTGGCAGTCGAATTACATTTCGCACAGTAACAGGTAGCTTCAAATACTACTGTATATGCCTATACAAATGTTTTTAACTCCATGCAATAGGTAGTACGCACATAAGAGAAAAAGAAGCGAGTTACATTTATAAAAAGAGAATATTAAGTCACGTTTGAGCTTTGACGTCATTTGGGCGTAAAACTCGGATCGGTTTCGGATTAAACCGCCATAAGTTTGAAATCCTCTTTTCCGGATCAAGATTCTTTTAAAAAATGCTATTTTCACGCGCGCGTCGGCTCAATTCTCTAGGCGTGCAATTTTTTTTAGTAACGATCGGGATCCAATCAATCGATTTAGGTCTCATTTGAGACGCGTAATAACAAGGGCCATCCTGACAATGGCGTCAATAACCCACCTTTTTCGACCCACAGCCATAAGGCTTCATCCATTTCCTCATTGGACCGAATATAAACCCATCCGTTGTGGGATTAGTGACTCACTCTATAAAGAGTCTGTTCTGATGGGGATGTCGATCAGAGTAGAATCATCCATAATGTCATCAATACGAATTTCAATGAATATATTAAAAAAAAAACAAAAACATAATGGCAACTGTGTATATTTAATCATAAAGCTAACAGAATATATGTATGGTACATGCCGTGTTGTATTTTTAAATATCTAATGCAGATATAGCATGATAACCAATCCATGTGCATGCAGGTTTACTAAAACGGTCAAAATATTGCAATTAACCTCTACTTAGGTTCCTGTTTCAATATATGTGCGCATTTTTTGTCAAAAGGATTGGTCAGGCAACTGCATGCACAAAATGCGGTATATGCATAACACATTATGAACGTTGACTTTAATACCTCATACATACATGACAGACATTAAATTCATTTCGTCAGTTGTCATTAAATGTCATGAGTTGACGTCATTTGTTATGCTGCTTGCATAAGGTCCATGTGCAGCTACACACCGGCTTTGCTACTCAACCAGATTCCCTACTTATCATGTTGCTACCCCTAATGTTTGCAACAGATTCTTATGTGCTGACCTTGACGCTTGCGCCTAAAGTCACTTCCGGTTCGTGTACCGGAACTGCCCAGTACCGGTGATCATTTTCCCTCATAACATTTCAGCTCCTATCTCTATCCGTTCACAAGTTATTCTCAAACAGACGTTACTTATGCCTCACCCTGTATATATATGCACGGTGTCCCATTAATCTGTTGCCATTGCCGCAAAATTGGAATACTTCCGTTCATGCCAGAGATAACCATTGGAATATGTGTTATGATCGGAGGCCATGTACAGTCGATGATCATAACTGTCTCCCTCACATTTGTATTTTTTGACCGACTTCCGGTTGGCCGATTCTGATTATTTTTTGCCCAAAATTAGGATGCTCAGTAAGGTTTGTAAAAATGCAATAATTTCAATTTTTGGCCCATGCAAAATTTGCCAAAGGGCACTTTTGTATATCTCCGAAATGGGTTGGGATAAATAAAAAATTTCAACGGATTCTGAATCAGCTTCTAAAATTGTTGGCTAGAAAAAAAACAGGAATTTTTCGTGTTTTTTGGAAATTATTAAACTAAAAAAACTGTTGAAATATGGTATCAATAAAAACACAGAAGTGCGGCGAATTTGTTCGATTTTCAATTTGGAACAGCAGCTAGACCGTTTACGCGAAAAATACAAAATTGGTGTGAAAGTGACAAACAAGAATTGGCCTCGCTTGAGTATATTGGGGGTCACTTTTGTGTCATTTAAAGGTCAAACGACGTTAAAACAGAAAACCTTTATTTATGGGAATATGTTCAATACAACCAGAGTGGATAATGCCAAAGTTCCTCAAAATTAGTCCATCTGATGCTTAATTGGACCCAACAGAAATATGAATTTATTATACTTTTCTTCGCTTTTTACGTAGTTAAGAGGCATCAGAAAACTTGGAATTTGTGGCAGCGAAATGATTTGATAACTTCGCCTTTCAAATGCAGAATAACGTTCCAAATTGAAAATCGAACAAATTCGCCGCACTTCTGTGTTTTTATTGATACCATATTTCAACAGTTTTTTTAGTTTAATAATTTAAAAAAAAAACACGAAAAATTCCTGATTTTTTTTATGCCAACAATTTTAAAAGCCGATTCAGAATCCGTAGAAATTTTTTATTTATCCCAACCCATTGCGGAGATATACAAAAGTGCCCTTTGCCAAATTTGGAATGGGCCAAAAATTGAAATTATTGCATTTTTACAAACCTTACTGAACATCCTAATTTTGGGCAAAAAATAATCAGAATCGGCCAACCGGAAGTCGGTCAAAAAAAAATACAAATATGAGGGAGACAGTTATGATCATCGACTGTACATCATGCAAAAGTTGTGACCTTGAATAGTGTTTTCATGGTCATTCTACAATTTAATTTAAGCTGCTTGAGTTCGAACCCTAGCCCTAATTTGAAAGTTGCAGAGCATTGACAAATTTGTCTAATTGAACAATGTTTATGTCCGATTGACTGACGGGCGAATTTATAACGAATTTATGTTTCAGGAAGCAGCTTCTCTGCCTGACACCCAGTTGGCTTAGATGTCAGGCAGAGCAGCTACCGATGGCTTCCAATGGTAACAGCACAGTCTACTGTTGATCTAGGCATTCCAATTTGGTGGCAGTGGCAACAGATTTATGGGACACCCTGTATATACTTTAAAAACTCTCTAGCCTTTTTTGTCCACTAAAAATGACACTGCCGAGATGCAGGTTAACAGTTGATATTGAAGAAATAAACACGCAGTGCTAATTTTCTACAATACGTAACAAAGCCTATGTAACAAACAATATTTTTATTCAGAAATATGTATTCAAAAAATGAGAATAAGTTGGAGACATGCAATTATTGGACGCAGACATAAATGTATAATTTAATATGAAAATGCTGCTTTTTCTAATCATATCTTAATTTGCTTAACTAATGCTATTCATCATTTACAAACTCATTTTTGAAAATATATAATTAATGGCTGATGAGTAGCGAATATGAAGAAGTCTGCAATTTGACTAAAAGACGATGTTTTAAAGATTCACTTCCCGGATAATTGGACAGGAATATTTCTAAGAGAAGATGATAAATGGAGAGTTGACTGCGTGCAACATTACGCTACATCAGCTCTCTTTGCAAGATTACCTGCAAAGGAAAGAACTGAAATGTGATTAGTTCCGACTCTTAAAAAAAGTAATGCATTTAAGAAATTACACAAGATTGGTGAAACCAATGTTCTGTATGGTGTTAGAATTTCCTGAGCGATTAGTCATCCGGCATATATTTAAGTGAAATTATTGCCTGTAGTCATTGCAGTGTTTCACTTGATTAAATGCATTAAACTGCGTCATTGGTTCTTGGCCCATATACCTAAGAAAACTTGTTTCCACAGTTTGGTACTGTTTTTGTAAAGTTTCATATGCTTATTTAATTGTGTACAAATGAGCACAACATTTGCAAAATATAATGTAATATTTATCTACAGGATGTAAAGAAATATTGCCTGATGGAAATAACGTTGGCAGTGATGATTGATTCTAGATTGATTCTAGCAAAGTTGGACTATACGCTGGTGACATCAATTTATGACGTCACATATGACCTTGATGCCCATCTTCAAACTCATTGAAATACTAAGTTTATTAACCTAACCAATAAGGGCGTAAGTAGTTCTTTTTTATGAAATGTTGCCACCCGTATTTCGAGCATTTTGGAGTAAACAGATTTGAAATTTGGCAACAAACAACAGATATGGCCAGGCTGTTTGCGCTGCTTCCCCTTAGCACATTTCCTGCATTACTCACCTATCGAACCATGTTTATTCTATTGACATGTATTGACATGGAAAAGGCGTGTAAAAATGTAAAAAAACTTAGTGTTTCTTTAAAGAATATTCGAAGTGTCCATCATCAGCAGTTATGCAGTATTGTTCACACATAAATGAACTGAAAGCTCTGCAATGATTGCATCCCACAATACAGACGCACGTGTTTTGGAACGTCAGAATATTACATGTCTGAAAATTTGTCAATGGAATAAGCATTGTTATTCCTTTTTGTAATACTTAAACATATGCGATCCACCTGCATCATTGCTCAGGCTAGGACAGTCATGATATCCATCAATCAATTTCATTTTCCTGCAATACACGTTGAAATGCCTGTAACCAGACACTTCTGCCTGATGTGTTTCTTGTTGAAGATGCAACTCTTGTGTTCTGCGTGTCATCTTACTAATTAGATGGTTCGTTGCAAATTTCCAATTGCAACCGTGACCCATGTTGCAACTAGCCATCTATCTTTAACAGTTCTTGAGATACATTACGAAGATCATACGCAATGTCATTTTTGGAATCGTCACACGTGCTATTTCCTATATGTGTGTCAATGAATTTTTCATCTTGAATTCTCCGTTGTAGACATAATTGGCTGGAAAATTTTATCTTGGACACCCTATGTGCACGATTATGTATAATTTTCAATTCATTTGAAAACTGCAAATTTATTGCGCAAAATTAGCCTGTTTTTTTTATTATTTAAAAAAATTGATGACTATTGTAGAACGTATGTAAAAATACGATATTATAACAAACATTTCGACATAAAACGAAAGGTCATTATAAATACTTAGTATTCAACGAACTTTTTTAAGCGCTTTCTAATCATGAGATGAAAAGAAACTGCATTTTCGCTGGAGAATTGATGCGAAAAAAGGGGAATGAAAAAGTAATTAACAATGACGTGCACCTCACACTCTCCTGCTTTCAAGATGAACTTCTTTGCAAGCTAGTAATCACCGAATCGACTTTAAAGATAGGTTTTCGGAAGTCTTGTCGTGTTTCCTATGCGAAGAAGATATAAGATAGTTAGAAAATCATAGATATAGATTACATTTTTATGGTGAAATAGTTACGCAATTATCCGCCGAAATATATGTAATATTTCTCATATAGGAAAGGTAGTCAGTCAGCCAGTCATATGAATTAACAATTTGAAATTTATTTTGCTTCCTCATTGAATTTGACAGATGACAACATCAAATACGTATTTGGCCAACTATTTAATAAAATGGTTATTATGGACCGAATAATATGAAATATTCCATCTACATTTTATTGATGAGATCTCTT
>WWPM01023582.1:0-17250 GCA_023279145.1 Glomeris maerens
TAGAGACAAATGTAATCTTAGTTTAGTATCAATTCATCCAGAAATTTGTGAAAAGTCTCGATAACGCCCTGTGTACAGTAATCTCGGCTTAATAAGATTAATTCGCGAGCAATCTCCGGAAAACAACTTGTCTTCAAACAGCCAATACGCGCAACTAGACGTGACAAAGGAAAAAATGGCCGCCAAAACAAGAAAACTCTCCAGGTCTGCTGTGTGACTGCACTGACTGGGAAGACCAAGTCGCAAAGGAAAATCAAAGCATAGGACCGCATAAGATTGGATGGCGTCGTCTTCTTCCCTCGATCACAAAATCCAATCGATTTATCGAGTATCGGTGTACGAAGCACTTTGACAAGCCATTTATTTGCCTCGGCGTTTATTGTTGCCTTTTATTGAATAAAAGATATGGAGAAGCTTGTTTGCACGCAAAAACCTGTAGGGGCCAGTTGCGAATGCAAGCGGTTTCCCATTCCAAACACCCACTTCCCCAAACGCACTTCCACTTTTCGCAAAATCCACGTGATGGATGGTGGCGGTAAAAACCACATCCGTGGGAAATCAAAGCGAGATCAATGTTTGCCAGTTACGGTGAATTTACGCCAGAATTACCCTCTGGTGGATTTACGCTGCTTAAATTGCAAGTTGAGCGCAAAAATGGCAAAACAGTGCATTATTGTCTGTAAGACTATTGCACACGGCCTCATATTGAGTTCATCTCATTTGCTCCCACATTTGTGAAGCTCAAGCCGTCGTATTCTTTTCTGTTGAAACACTCCCTTTGAAAATGCAATAGAAGCCATTAGAGTACGACTTACAGTAACGATTTTACTTCCCCCAAATATTACGTCATTAATTACACTAGGTACATACACGTTCGAGGCAAGTATGCATGAGCAAAAGTTGGGCGAGGGAAAATTGCAATGTTAATAATATCATTTAACAAATTATTGTTCTCGATCCGTAATATCTCGCATATCTTCAAACTGTACACCGCGAGAATATTTGTTCGAGACATTGTATAGCAAATCGGCGATGAGAACTTGTTGTAGTAAAGATAAAACATTTTGATAATAAATTCAATGTCTTAATTTTATTACGGAATTCACCACAATCAACTGATCAGCGTTCTTTTACAAAATATAACTGATAGTTTTGGTTTTATGATGTTTTTTTCTTCAAATTCATGGATTTCCGTTCTGTTTTAGATATATGTATTTACTAAGTGTACTGTAAATGAGATCTATAATCTCAAATGTTTCGAGTTTTCGCAAATTCGAATTCATATAAATGCCATGTATAGATGGTTACTAGAAATCATAAATCAAATAAGTCTATATACTGGTACATCTAGAGGTGATAAAAACATTGGAAAAGCTAGGGACTTGTTGTGGTCGATAAATAGGGCAATACAAGGACGCTTATAAACCAGCGTATAAATCAGCTTTTCAAACCTAATCCAATAAATGCTCAACAATGACCTAGTTTCCAGATGCTTGATATACTGCAAGCGCAAATTACTTCGCTGGGAATCATCACACATTACCTTGTACACAGGTAAATAGTCTACCTGGCATGTATAATTAATTTAAGATGCACATGTCGTATATTATTCTGTGTTGAAAATATTACTAATGCACGCACATGGAAACTATTCAAAAATGATGTTCAATTTTGTTCATACTGTATCTATTCATAGCAATTAACCTATTCAAACGTCATTACATGGCTTCTGATAATTCGTTAACTTTGGCGGAGAAAAAGTTCCTACTATATGTCGAAAGAGGAGATGTTGCTTCAACTAGAAGGTAAGTTCAACGTATTTAAAATTGTAATTGCAACTTTATTATAATGATAATTATACACATAAGTGTAGGCCCACCACACATGATTTATCACAAGTGGTGATAATTGCCCCCAATCCGTGAAGCAGTAGTGACAAAAAGGCTCATTATTAAAATCCTGAATTTGTCTTCAACCGCCAAACAGCTTCTCTATTGTGTACACCACGAAGGATCAGCTTTGCTTGAGACTTATTCAGTGATCCAAAACCTACGTTGCTTGTGCCCACAGTATCCTCTTGATAAACAGTATCTATCTGTTGGAAATGAATGTTGCCAACTGACCCGTCCTCCATTAACAACAATCGTATCAGTGTCCATTGTGTGAATGTAACTATTTTTTTTGTCCAATATGGTACAGCAATGATTATCCGACCATAGGTTATCTGACATAGCCATACAGCATACTATTTACCGTGTTGTGCAGAAACTATTCATGCCGCGTTAACCGAGAGACTCGTGTCATATAGTCACCAGAAATTGGCCAATCTTCAATATCTACAAACACAAATAACTGCACTTATAAGTCAAATTGCTGCACTGCATTCATTTCATTCATTTATAATTAATGGAATAATACTTTGAAGGGTGCAAGCATGTTGCAGGTACCTGTATAATGCGAAGTAATTTTGTGCTTACTTACTGAATTAGTAATTTTACATTAAAATGACGGCTGAAATTAACTTCATCTGCACTTGAATACGATGCGTGTGAATTTGTATAAAATTGTACTGTCTGAAATATCTTTTTCAATGGAAGTCTATTATACAAGATTCTACACAAGCTCCGTAGATTTAAAAATTCTTATTTTAAAAGTTAATGTGAACGATGATGACAGGTATATTAAATGTTAATTGTCAAGATTTAGTAACACCACTTGAAAGTTTCATATCAAAGAACGTTTAAAACAATAACTGCCAGTGCCCAGAAAATATAAAAATAATACCTACAGATCTATACCGGACATACAGCAAGAGCATAGATTACGTTTTACCCTTCAAAAATATTCACTGATCTGCGATCAGTTTTCCATTCTACATCTGAAAATTTATCTCTGACTCTCGTCACAACAGCATGCCATCCTTTCTAAAAGCTGGTGTGGCCTAATTTTCTGTGAAAAATCAGTTAATTGGTTCTCCTAATAATACCAACAGACGTTCTATTAAAAAAAACTCTAGTAGCTAATTAATACCTCAGATACCGCAATATCTAAATGTTTGTGGGCAGTCAGCTACACGCGTTCATGTTTTGTACAAATTTCTTTAAAAGTACCTATGCAAGCTGATAAAATAGCATTTCAGTTCAGAAATAATCTTGAGGGCCACGTGCATAAAAGATTATTATCAGGACGCGATCCTATTTATAAGAAGTTATGCTAACGCCCAATTCATGAATAAACATAAAGTTACATCAGGTAATTCTGCTCACAATTTCACAAGAGCACTCGAGCACTCCAGTCATCAAAATCTTCCTTCATAATTTAAATAATGGCGAACTGCCACGGTGTACGTCCCCCTCATTTTATACGAGGAAAGGAGCACAAGAAATGAATACATTATTGTGCTTGAAAAATGAACATATTGAGATACACTTGAAATACACATTTGCCAGAAGGATGTGCTCACAATTCAATTGCAATGGAGAGACAATAACTGAAACTGCTTTTTAAAAAAATTGCTTGTTTACTTGTGTCTTATCTGAGCAAAAATCTGTGCAAATCCAGAAGCTAGTTTTAACTATAATAAGCTGTGCTGAGAAATGATGAAAATTGTGCTATTATAGTACTGTCAGAATAAGGAATTTCATTTTAACTATACGCCAGAGTACTTCTTCAAACTCGGACCGATGTTAGCATGAACACAAATTGCGTGGACCCTTTGGGAAGATCAGCTCTCGTGATCGCCATCCAGAACGAGAACGCGGATCTCATCAATTTGCTTCTGAATTTTGGAGTAGAGGCCAAAGACGCACTTCTTCATGCCATTCGCGAAGAGTATGTGGAGGCTGTGGAGATCCTGTTGGAACACGAGGAAAAGGTTCACCAGGAAGGACATCTATACGTAAAGTATATTTTTGCAAACTCCCAAATTTCAATCGATACAGGAGAGCGACACAAGATCTTTCAACCACACAACGCCACTCTTGACACAAAATGATAGAGTGTCTTCGCTCATTCGGCTATTCGAAGCGTGAATTTCTGTGCCATTACTCAAAAATCTGTCACCTAAGACGCTGATTGGCTAACACAATAGCTAGCCAGCGTTCGGTTGCCAACCGTCCGTTCAAAAACTCTCCGCAAACATATATATAGGTTACACATATGAAAAAGTGCATCCTGCCATCGTTCGATATTGCGTACATCAATTTATTTCGACAGAATTGGGAATGCGTGGACCCAGATATGGCAACCTACGACCGTGACATCACTCCAATCATCGCTGCAGCTCACCAGAACAACTTCGAGATCATCAAGATGCTGTTAGACCGCGGAGCTACACTTCCGGTGCCTCATCAAGTTAAGTGCTCCTGTGAGGAGTGCGTGTCCAGTAGCTACCTGGATGGTCTTGGCCACTCCAGATCTCGGATCAACGCGTTTGCAGCACTTGCGAGTCCATCGCTCATAGCACTGTCAAGTCAAGACCCTATATTGACTGCCTTCGAGCTTAGTGCAGAATTGAGACGACTCAGCTTTGCAGAAACACAATTCCAGTCAGAGTACCAGGTTGTGCAAAAAACATATATTCCAAATAGACCTACTCACTGAGCAGGAGTCACTTAGCATTGAACATTGCTCATGCACAGATTTGCAATCAAATAAAAATTTGAACCAATTAATTAACTCACAACAGTGGTGAAGCATGTTTTCTCTCCTATTTGATCGTTTATTAAACTTTAAAAATCTATAGTCTGTAATGGAATTACGTAAACGCTAAGGCCTCCTCCTCTCGTCCTGTCAAGTCTATGTTCATACTATAAATTGTAAAATAAGCAAAAGTCATAAATATAAATGTGTTACCTAACAGCAAACAATTTAATTCTTTAAATAAAAATGGATTCATAATGGGTTTATTTTCATTGTCCAACTATCCTCTCCAATTTGGTAAGCCACATTGCTGAAATCGCAATTCTTGTATAATTACATCAATTCAGAGCATATTGCTATGCTGAAGTTAGGTTTCACTGGGTAGGGTAGGCTACATCATGGGGTTTATTGTCTTTCTTGTATCAGACTCTGAGAAGACAAGTGGAGGATTTCGCAACTGCTCTACTGGATAACACTCACTCCTCGCAAGAGCTTAGTGTAATTCTCAATCACGAACACAGTTCGGACAGAGCTGTAGGCCAACATGGCGAAAGGGAGCAGTTGGCAAGACTCCGAATGGCTGCTAAATACAGACAAAAGAAGGTTTGCGAACAACTTACATCCAAAATCACGTACAGTAGCAGGTTATCAAATCGATTCTCGGATGCAGTTTGTGGCCCATGCGAACGTGCAGCAACTTCTGACATCTGTTTGGTACCAAGGAATGACAGGATTTCGTCGTAAAAACGCGTTGGGTCAGATTTGTGAAATATTCGGCATTGGCATCATGTTGCCACTCTCTTGGATTGTCTACACAGTTGCTCCAAGCAGCTCTTGTGGTCGAAAACTTCAACTGCCATTCGTCAAATTCATCAACCATTGCACATCCTACTGTTTCTTCTTATGTGAGATTTATTGTTTTCTTTGGAGAGAGAATAATAACATGGGAATATTAGCAAAGTGATAATGCTTACTTTTGGCAGTTCTGCTGGTAATGGTGACTCAACAAGTGGAACAATCGATTTGGGAATTTTTCGGACCGGTAGCCAGAAAATCGGGGTCAAAAGGGGATCTGCCAACTTACGTTGAAATGGCTATTCTCGTATACATAATCGGTAACGAGCCATCTACAAACCATGTGGACACTTTTGGGATCAAGTGAGGGATAAGCATAAAAAAACCTCCACGAACGGAAGCAAAAATCTGAATCCACATGAAAGGGATTTCTAACAGCGGAAAATTTAACTCTCGCATAATTAAGTCTTCCCACACATTATATCCACATAGTTTTTAGGAAAAAAATATATTTTGAATTATTCTAACATTTCAAGTATAAAATTGCAAAGGACACGCTTTCCTGCATAGTTTCATTTGTAGGCTTGCACCAGGGAATAGGATTTTAAAGGGTGTGTTCGCAAAATTTCCCTGAAGTGCCAGTCATAAATAAGATGGGAGGGGGTGAGATAGTGTGAGACAGTTTGAGGAAAACCCTGACTTCCTCAGCACTGTTTTGGGTGCATTAAGTCCTGTTTTTCATAGTGTGGAATGGTTCATATCGGGCGCATGAACTAACATTTAGAGCCTAGGTAAATTAACCACTTTTCCAGGATTCGTTGTGGCAGATATGCAAACGATATGGCGTGTTGGGATCATCAAATATTACAATGACGTATGGAATGTTGTGGATTTGGCCATGAACTTACTCTACATCACATGGATGTTGCTTAGAGCTTTTGCTTGGTATCAAGTATGTATGTAATTAGCTTGATCATTGCTTTTGATCTCTGTAGTACCTATCAATTGGCTTCGTTAATCTTATTTTTAAGAAACGCTACATGGAATAGTAAAGTGAACCCATTGTTCATGAATTAATGCAGTAAACAATGTTTGAGTTAATATTATCTGTACAAATCTTAGAAAGTAGGTTATGGTATTGGTGAATGATATCTCGGCAAAAAACATGATTTAATTTTTTATGATCGTTGGATTAGAAATCAATATTACATTAATTAGCATTCGTAGACTTATAGAATGTAATTTGAATTATATTTCAGCGATTACATAAAACTTCCTGGTCATTATTTATATCATTTGAAAAAAGGTCCACAAGGAATTGAAATCTGGTGTGAAAGACCCAATGATTCGTGAAGAATGGTCAACTCTTGATCCCATGCTTATTTCAGAGGCTGTGTTCAGCTCTGCCAATATTTTAAGGTAGGGCATGCAGCTTTTTCACATGCGTATTTATTTCCACTTCTTGTCGCATTAATTTTGATAAACCGTTGCTCATATCGTGCATGCACATTACATCATTTTTCAGCTTTTTGAAAGTTGTGCACATGTTTCCCGTGAACCACCACCTGGGGCCTCTTCAGATCTCCTTAGGCCGCATGATTTACGATATTATCAAGTTTTTCTTCATATATATGCTTGTACTATTCGCCTTCGGCTGTGGCATGAACCAGCTACTTTGGTACTATGCCGAAACGGATAAAAAAAAGTGTTACAGCCTCTTAGATCCGAGCAAGATGAACCCCAACGAAGAAATGTCTTGTGAAATTTGGCGACGCTTCTCAAAGCAAGTCATCTGTGTATCCTCCACTTAATTGCTATTGCTAATTTTCATGGCATGTTCTCTAATATGCATTGAATCTACGCAGTCTGTTTGAAACATCCCAGAGCCTCTTTTGGGCAAGTTTCGGTCTGGTAGACATTAAAAACTTTGAATTGAGTGGCATTAAGAGCTACACTCGATTTTGGGCGCTACTTATGTTTGGATTTTACTCTGTCATCAATGTTGTTGTGCTTCTCAATCTACTTATTGCAATGATGAGCAACTCATACCAAACCATATCGGTGACCCTATATTAATACATTTTCATACAGTTTTCATTATTTATATTGCGCTAAATGGATTTTTCAGGCACGAGCAGACATAGAATGGAAATTTTCCAGGACAAAATTATGGTTGAAATATTTTGAAAACGGATCAACTATGCCACCACCGTTTAATATTATTCCAACGTTTAAATCCTTAAGAAAAATTTTAGGAATTCACAAACATCTCATTTGTACTTCTCCTGAGGTAATTAGAGCAAATTAGCACTAGTATTAAAATAAATTACGTATATAGCTACAGACGGTTTCCTTGAATGCATTTAGTTCCGTACTGCTCTTTCCACACAAAAAAACAAGTGATGGGTCATGCTTTTCACATAAAAGACAAAAATCAGCCGAATTTGTCCAGCATGGGAGGGGCCATCAGAGTGGATTACGTCATGGGTGTCAGGAAATGTGTCCCCCTCTATGACAGCCCTTCTCATTCTGGACAAATTGGACTGTAACCTGTCTTTCTAAGAACATCTTGACCTATCCCTTCGCACTTTGCGGACAAGACGTGCATACAACTCCTGTCCAAAAGTGCTGGACCACAGCTTAAAATTTTCCTTTCCCAATGTTTATTTGTTGTAAATAAACATACAGACTTTTTATTGCTTTGATTTATTTCATGATCCCATGTAAAAAAAATTATACTCACAGCAAATTTAAACTAAATTTATTTCCACTTCAACTATATGAAATTTGTGCACCCAAGGTCTTTGATAAGAAGAAATAAGTTTGTGATCACTCCAGGATCAACCTCGATTTTAAGTTCAATAAACTCCCAAAATCCAATATCCTATTGTCACTAAAATTTTCAAAAATCTCTGCGAGATAAGTGACTTCAAGGTATAACCGTGCTTGTAAAGAGTACTTTCGAATGCGTTTTAAGTTTGTAGAATAATAAAAGTACCTAAACTGCTTCTGTTTGCACCACAGAGAAATGAAGAACCAGACATGAACCACTCAGTGAGGAAAATCCCACATGGCATTGTACATGCTTCGTAAGTTTACATATCGTAAAATACTTTATATCTTTTGCAGGCAGTCATGCGCAACTTGGTTCTACGTTTTATTAAAAACGAGCAGAGAATCAGCGAAGAGCAAGGCATCACAGAAGATGATGTTAAGGAGATCAAGCAAGATATTTCTACTTTCCGCTACGACCTCATCGATATTTTCCGTAACAATGGCATCGATTGCCCCTCGGTGCACAACGAAAAACCCCGTACGTCGTTCGTGCACGGTCACACATTCACAAAAATATATTATTCATAAAGTGCAAAAGCCATTTCATCAAAACGGGTCTTTAACTACAGTAGTGGGTGGCAAGAAAGAACGCAACCGGCTAAGGAGGCTAATGAAGGGTTTTAACACAAGATTGCCAGATTGGGACTTCGAGCCAGAACATAGTCAAATGAAACCATCCTCAAAGCCGACTAAAGACCACCAGGAACTGAGTTATGTCAAAAGTGGAGTTTCATCTATTGAAGACAGCCTACAAGATGATAGTGTTGTCATTGATTTCCCTACACAGCAGCAACACGATTCCTCATTTTCACGATGGATTTAATGCGCTGCACTATACATTGCGTTTTCAATTTAAAATAGAAAAAACCAGAGCACTAGATTACATTTGCACGATGATGAAATATTAAAAATGAGATATATTGTCAATTAATTATTTAAAGTTAGGATGTAATTAAGACAGATGAAGGACTACTGTACATTTACTGTTTCCAGATTCCGTGAAATTAATAAATACAGTAGAGTCTCGCTTATCCGGCCCTCGCTTATCCGGCCTCCGTTTTATCCGGCAGCCCTTAAATAAAAAATTTACCCACCAAAAACAGAAAAGATGATGTAGTTTACTAACCGTTTTTTCAAAGTTTACCAAAACACAAACAGTAGAAGTACACCAAAATGCCAACTGGTGGGCAGTTTATCAATCATCGTAATCGATATTGTTTAGCCGGAAATCGATATGTACGGACCAACCCCCGTCCGAAACAGCCCCCATCTCCCCTACCATGTTTAAGTGCTAAATTTATAAAATTAAACGTAGTTTGACGTTTATAAGTGTTTTTCTCAATTCCTCCCTATTATCCGTCATTTTGCTTATCCGGCGGCCTTGACCGCCCGTTTATGCCGGATAAGCGAGACTCTACTGTACTGTTATTTATTTTACTACAGTAATATTTGATTTGATTTATTAATGTATTTAATAAGGGCCCTACAAAACTTTCCCAAGTAGGCACACCTTGCAAACTGTGGGGTATTACGTGTTTAAACGTGACCTATGACCTCGTCTTCAAGGTCATTCGAAAATTATTTTTTAAACCGTTTGAGTTAGCACCCTAGTCCCAATTTAAAAGTTGTAAGAGCATTGTCGAAAAAGTCTGATTGAGCACAGTTTATGTCCCATTGGGCGACGGATGAAAACCCTGACAACAAATATTCCAGTGCTTATTAGAATGGCGGAAAATAGCATATTCATACTTCACATGTCAAAGATATGTAACTATACGTATCAAATGTCAATTGTGAACCATTGCGCGGTTTTTGTTGCATTATCTCAAGCATCGATAGACCAAGCACTCACTACACTACCTTGGTCCCTCGCTGTGATTATATTTGAAACATGATGTCATAGTCCATACATGTCACGGGCTTAAGCTGTAGCAAATCACACATAATGGCTTCATTGAAAGTTCACATGCGATATACTCCCACAAACGAATCAACTGACACAAGACGCCACTTCGATGCACATGCATTGACATGCTCATGTGAACAATGCTTCAGGTCTAGACTACAGCCTATCCAATGATAATTATGTGCAGGTACGTTTTAAATCGATATTCCATAGCAATGTTAAAGTTATTTCATGTTCAGAGCACAGTTAGTAATTCAATAATATAAAACAAACAGTTCTATTGCAAATAATCACAAAAATTTCAAAGCTCAGTTAGCCAATGGACAGCTAGTGCCAATAAAACAAACACTGAATATAGCAAGAATTATTGATGTTGAATTGTATTTTACCCGAACCACAACTTTATGAATGTGTACAGTATATTAGTTTAATTAATTATTGGGCATAGTTAAAGGTATTTGTTGTTCTTTTATTTTTTCTAACTAATATGCACATATAGTTCGTTCTATTTAAGTCCTTCGTATTGGAATTTTGGTTTTATCAGCTGTTGTTTTCATTTTTGTCGAAACGATTCATGTCATTAAAAATATGGACAGTAGAATTGCTCTATATGAAAATGACAACTCTGCGTTGCCAGCTGGAGTATATATTCGCGTGGGCGGAACAAGCGCGTTTAAACACAATTATAGGGTTATTGTAGGATAATACGGTAGTGAGCACACAGTAATATGATAAAAAGTCGCAATCGTTAACATTTTAGTATACAATTATTCTGCGGCATTCGGAGTTTCTCTCTGGACATCGAACTGGTTGCAGCTATGTTATGTAACCGGAAAGAATAATGTGATTTTCAAGTTCCTGTTGCACCTTACCCTTGTCTCCCTATATATATACCATTTTTGAGACATGCATAATTCAAAATCTAGTGCTTTATATATCCTAATATAAACCGGACGAAAACATTAATCTTTATTTTTAAAGATAACTGAACTCCACAATGCATTTCAAACAATAACAGCACGAGCTGCAGTATTTTGCTTGCTGGAAATGTAAATGAAAATGTATAAAGAGAGGCAAACAAAAATCAATTGTTTTCCCAATTTCAAAAACGGTCTTCTCCACTCTCCATTTGCAAGCAACAAAATGTAATCAAAGCAGAATTCATAGAAAATTAACATCCACAATATAAACAATTTTTTTTGTTATGCCAGAATTTCAAAACTTCAATTGTGCTCAATTATATTTTGCATTATTTTTAAATCACTCAATGTATTCCCAGTCAATAATAAATTAAATTCGATTAGTGTAATGGATATACTCAACCTCAACTTACCACAAAGACCGTTTATTTCTTTAGCTTGGCACACATGTGAACGTATACACTTCATATGTGCTCCACACACAGTATACTTCAATGTATTTTGGCTAGAGAAAGTACTTTTACTAGATCAATTAAATGTAACCTTTAATCGCGCATTATAACGAATGTGATTTCTCTAAGGAAATGATCAGTTGCATAAACGAAAACAGGTGTAAAGTCCACAAACGTAATTATAAATTTGTAACCTTTTACTTTCATTTACTTTTTCATGTGGGCTGAATGAAAATGTACACGTTGCATAAAGCCATCGAAGAACATACGCCTTTCATGAAACAAAATAACTTATAAGCTACGACATTTAATATGCTACATACCTTTGGCATGTCTGTCATAATATGAATTTTTCCTGAAAACAGGTCTTGGCAAATAAGAAATACAACCAATACTAGGTGCACAATCCACATTCCACATTTTTAATTCATAACCAAAATGTGTGAAATTTATATTATTCTGGTGCAATTGAATATACACCACACAATATGTTTAATTAATATGCGGTTCCTAAAAAATTATATAATTTATAACATTTTATTAAAAGTGCGGACAGAATTGACTGTCATCCTAATTAAATCTAATGAAGAGGTAGAAAAGGCATCATAATTAATATTTTATAGAAATGAAGGTGTCTGTATATCAATTATCTCTTTGACCTAACGACTTTTAAATGAAGCATATTTAGCCTTACAAATGTTTTTTTTCCATCAGTACGCTTTTAATGACTGCACACAAAACAATGAGCAACAAGATTGCAGTCTACAACGTTAATATAACACGTTTGTTTCTAAACTCGGTCAACCATTCTTTTAGTTTCACGTGGCCATTGCCTTCAACGGGGTAGTAATTTTCTGGTGGATCACCTTCCTGCAACTTTACATAATAATGGCAATATCGGTATTTAACAATACCAAATCTCTGCCGTGCATGTTTCCTTAAACCTTTCACGTATTTCCCTTTAGTAACAAATGATTCAGCTAAAAATGTAATAACACAACTGCGTGAGAACTTCAAATTGCAGCATGTAACTTTATAATAGTGCATATCGATGCTGATATAGCAGCAATCAACTTACCAACCCAAAGATTTGACTTGTACTCCACATTATGCTCTTTGATCGCCAATTCCTGAGCTTCCAACAACACCTATCATAACAGGATTTTTATCAGCTAATTAATGCAAATTTGTTCTGGTATTTACTACAAATAATAACAAATGGACCATTTAATTCAAATGCTTTCATGCCATGTTCATAAATAGACTACCATTTCAAGGCAATTTACAATATCAGTCTAGCATATACAGTTTTTCCAATTTTATCCAAACCTCTTTTATAACTGTTGCTCCATTTTTGGGTAAAAAGCTCAACTGCTTCAACGCCTCGTCAATAGACATTCCTCTGATCTTCAAATTAACGTAAAATTATGCATCGCCAATTGTAAAATACATTTCATACACATGAACCCCATCATGAGCCAAATGCGATTTAATTTACCAGTGTAGCAATATACCACATCTTTTTCGGACTGTATTTTATTTGTGACCTTGCATGACAAACCCACTATAAACAAAATATTTATTAAATTATCCCCGTTTTTTATTACGCATAATATTTTTGAATGTCACCAGATTATACTTACTGCTGGGCGTCTTTCTTCTTGCTCCAATTGTGGAGGATAAACGACATCATTGTACTTGAACCATTTTTTGGGCCCAGGAGTACGATCATCGGCAAAATTTCTCACATTTGATGCATATATTGCAGGGAAAACATTATTTGTCCGAGCTAAAGTAAGTCTTGTGAAATTTCTGATTGCTGTAAACATAGAATGTACTAATTATTTACAATGTAAACGAGAAATCTAGAAATATTCAAACATGTCACAAACCTGCGTAACAAACCTTGGCCGCCATTACTAAACGACTAAACCCATCTCACCACTATGTGCTGCCCTCTAGCGAGGCATCACATTGCAACATAGGGTTGACCATGTGACATAACTTTTCGTCTGCTATGAAGTTATTAGGCCCCATATAATTAATTAATAGATTACCGTCCCCGCGCGCACCGGTTTTGTTCAAGGAAAAAAATTATTCAGTAAAATACGACTGAAAAAGCAACAACTCTACCCCGGGTCCGCATCAACAAACAAAAACGCAAGTCAGATCGTTTTATAGGCAAAACTATTGGAGATTTCGTGTTAATGATCAGGGTTAGGGCTTCCTAACGAGGTTTCAGCGCCACTTCGCGTTCAAATTAATTGCAATTTAGAATAAATAAAAAATAAAAACCGCACGCGCGCATGCATTTTTGTCGATTTCCGGACGGGAATCTATTAATTTATTATATGGGACCTTAGTATGTGAAGAGATTTTGAAAACAATTGTGATGGTTGATGAATTAAGTTTTGTATTAAATATGCGAAAGATGAAAACAAAAGATCTGATATGATAATTGGGAATTGTAAAAGACTGTAAAATATTGCATGCACTTTCCGCTTAGGGGCCGTCCATTTAATACGTACGCACAGGGGAGGGGTGGCAGGAAATGTGACGCATGAGTATTGGGGGGAGGGGGGATTTCTTCCAAGTGTACGTACACCATGCAGTCAGGGCTCGCAATTGAAAACCTGAAAACTTGGGTTAAACCCGCATTTTGTGAAGAAATTTAGCTACTTTGTACATGTACTAAATTTGAATACCAGTGTAAAGTAAAAAACAACTTGTTATAAGTTAAATATAGGAAAATAAAAATTTTGATGAATCATAGTTATAGTCAATATGTACGTACGGGGGAGGGGGGGTTTGGGTTGAGTGTGACGCCTGCGTACGGAAGGGGGGAGGGAGTGTAAAATTGGTTAAAAATGAGTACGTATTGTGACACACCAATTTGTCACTCGGTTGCAAAACCAGTCGGGGCGCTTGCTCAAACGATTGTGCAACCTGACCAGGTTGCCAATCGGGTCTGTTAAATGCCAAAGTGTAGTTTCAATGTTGGCGGAGAGAGGGCGCTGTTTTCAGTTAACTGATTTGGCTCTATAGTAGTCAGTTTTGGTTCAAGGTTGAACCTTTGTACTTCTTTGTTCTCTTTTGGTAATTGGCAATGTTATGCTGCTATTTTTTGTTGCAAGTTTGTGATTGAACTTAAATAAACTACTGGAGTTCGATTTATATTGGTTCTATCCATTCTTCCCCACTACTGGAAGGCTAGTCAGCCTGGTGAGGCTGCTGATCTCAACAAAAAATTGGAGGTTCCACCGAGATCAGCCTTCAAACAAGGGGATCGATTTCAAGGTGCTTTGTGTTCGGACATTGATATAACCGGCGAGGCCTAGTGTATGAAGATGGAAAGAATTAAGAGATTAAGAACTCCACAAAGGACTCTTCTGACAAAAGTGATCAAAGGGGCTGAGACAGAATTGGAAAAGGAAGAATGCAGTAGGCAAACACTTTATGAAAAATCTGCGCAAATACAACGCAATATGGCCGAGCTGCGCGCTTTGGATGGAAAATACAGAGAAGCCATGCTGGATGAGGGAGCAACTGAAGCAGAAATTTTGGCTGAGTTGGAACGCATTGAAGAGTATGAGGAGAAAGTCACTGCAGTCCAAACCAAAATTGAGCATAAGTTAGCTCCACCAATGCCAAGACCAGGCAGTCCATCACAAGGTGAAGGATCAGTCTCATCGTACCCTGATTTAAAGAAAAGGACTTTTAAGCTGCCAAAGATTGAGCTACGAAAATTTAACTCTGAGTTACGGGAATGGCTTGGATGGTGGGCACAGTTTAGCAAAATCCATGAAGATGAATCTTTGCATGAGAGTGACAAGTTCCACTACTTGATACAAGCCATTGATCCCACAACAGAAGCAAGAGACATCGTTTGCAGTTACCCCCAGACAGCTGAAAATTATGAAAAGGCAATTGAAGCGCTAAAAGAGCGGTTTGGGCGACCTACACTGTTGCTGCAAGTGTATATTAGAGAGCTTCTGCAATTGGTCATAATAAATGTGCATGCTGAGAAAAAAATGCCACTGGACCAATTACATCTGAAACTGGAGTCCCATTTACGGTCACTGGCTTCATTAAACTTAGCCGCGGCAGATCCTGCGACATGGCTGTACCCTCTGGTGGAGTCCAGTTTGCCCGAAGAAGTTATGCGAGCCTGGCAAAGAAGCTCGATGTTAAAAGCGGATGGAGCTAAAGATGAATCCAAGAAAACAAAGCTCGACATCCTCATGGAGTTTTTGAAGCATGAAGTCCAAGCCGAGCAGCAAATATCTTTGGCAAAAACAGGATTCAGAGGGGACAACATTAAACCAGATCCCAAAAAGGAGGTGATGGAAAAGGTGAAACTGCCAAAGAAAGAAAAGGATGGTCCGACGGCAGCATCATTATACTCCGGTACGTCTGGTAGTTGCATCTTCTGTGGCAAAGACAACCACAGCAGCACAGACTGTTATGCTGCTAGAAAACTGAGTGCGGAACAAAAACAAGCAAAAGTTAAAGAAGCTCGTCGATGTTATAATTGTCTTAAAATTGGACATCCCGTTGCAAAATGCAAAATTCCACCTCAGTGTTTCATCTGTAGAAAAAGACATCATTCCTTACTGTGTTCTGAAGCAACTGAAAGGAACCAGGAACCCACCAAAGAAGAGCAGAAGACCATGACAGCAATGACAAGTGTGATGGACGGTTTTCCACCTAAAAGTCACCAGCAGCAGGTGGTGCTTATGAAAACAATTCATGTCAAGGTTAGAGGATCCAGCGGAAAGGAGAAAGAAGTCCGATTATTGTTCGACGATGGAAGCCAAAAGAGTTACATGAAAACCAGTCTTGCCAAAGAGCTGAAATGTGTCAAGCTGGGAGAAACAGTGATCCAGAACTGTGTGTTTGGCGGGCAGGTGACAAAAGTGAAGAAACAAAGTCAATATCTGGCCGTCATTAGAGGAGCATGTACTGGATATAAAGATGTACATCAAGAAGCCAGTTTGTTGGGAGAAACAGTTCTGACCGGGTTGTGCCCCTGTGTTCCTGTAGGGCCATGGGTAGAAGTGTTAGCAGGAAAAGGAGTCCACTTGAATGATACCTGGGCCCATTCATCTGATGTAGACATTCTTATTGGAAGCGACTTATGGGGAAAGTATATGACCGGTAGGATGATAAAACTGGAGAACAGTCTCATAGCAATGGAGTCTATCTTTGGTTGGACGCTGAGTGGTGAAATCAACGGAAGAATTGAATGTCAACAAAAGGAATCCACAGCTGGAGCGCTCACGACTACAATGCTGTACAACTCGGATATGAGGTTGACGGACCTTTGGAAATTGGAAACCATAGGGATCAACGATCCAGTTGAGAAAATACAGCAAGAAGAGCATGATATGAACGTCAAAAGAGTACTCCAGGAGGGGATGACCAAAGACAAAGATGGTCGATATGTGGTACGGCTTCCCTGGATAAGTGATGGTCTAATTGTTTTGTCCAACAAAGAAATTGCGGAAAAACGTCTGATTTCCTGTACTAAGCGGTTGAAGACAGAAGAGCTGAATGAATACAGCAAGATCTTCCATGACTGGGAAAAGGAGAATATAATTGAACGAGTGCCCGGAAGCGTCACCAGGGAGCACTTTCTTCCGCACCGGCCCGTCTTTAAAGAAAGCCTAACCACCCCTGTTAGACCAGTATTTGATGCGTC
>WWPM01023583.1:0-29239 GCA_023279145.1 Glomeris maerens
TCACATCTTCGTCTCAGTTTCACGGACAGACAATACAACAAAAGATTATAAATAATAAACAAAGTAAGAATCTGAAGGCAGAAGCAGTTGGTTTCTTACTTTTTTTAAGAAAATAAAAAAGGGGGAAGACAGTCACCAAAAAAAAATTGAATAAATTTTAAATTTAAAATAAAAACAAGTGCCTAAAAATATCACAAACCCAAAACCTCTCACCTAAATTCCTAAACTAAAGTTATACACGTGTATCACGAGTTTATTTCCTAATTATCTATTCCCAAATGTATATACACATCTAGTTTAATAAAAACAACCCTGCTCTTTTAACGTCTTCTTATCAAAATATGGATAACCGGCTAAATGAGATTACAAAATTTCCAGTTTAAATGCTACGGCGAAAGACATAAACCCTTCTTTAACCAGTTTATATTAAAACATAACTATACTGTATATCTAGTATCTTCCTTTTAAGACCAAACCGCATAATTTCAATTGGCACTTATTCAAGCATTTAATAACGATGAATTTATCAAAAAATTGTGTATGTACTTTAATTGAACAATGGCAACTTGGGAAAAATTTCACCCGCCATTTTTGCTCCGCAATTGACCTAAATTTCTGTTCATGACCTGAGGTATTTCTGATGCCTTCAAATACCATTCCAGGTTTTCTTATAGTATACAAGATTACAAAAGTGTGTGCAACGATTGCGCAATACCTTATTAATTAACATCCAAGCAATAATACAACATTGACAGTTGTTTGTACATTTAAATCCCTAAAATTCCCTCTTTTCAATATTTCCAAATACAAAATCAGCAACTGAACTATTGGGAATAATATACTGGGGAATAACAATTAACTATACCACAAGATTTGCCCTGTGAATTCTTTAACTATGTAATTTCAAACCAAAGTTTTTTCAGTATTTATGCGATTATATTTTGGTACTACATTGATTTCAAAATTTCAACTCGATCGACTAACTTCTAACAAATTAAAAGTACAGTTTCATATCAGTGTTTAGTGCACAGTATAAGTACTACTAAACTTCTTCCCATTTCTAAGATTCATTTCGTAAACATTTACGTCATATCATTTACAGTGCGCAAAAAACAACTAGTTAATTATTGTTATTGTCAAATTAGTATTTGATGACGTCGGCAAACCATCTTCAAAAAAAAATAAATAATGAATATAACCACAATCACAATAAATATTATCGCCATATTTGTATCCGGTAATACAAGCGTGAAAGAGGAAATTACATTTGAGGCCGACATTAATAAAGAAATTCATGTGTATAGTATATAAAAAATATAGAAATATTTTCGCTTTAAAAAAAAACAAACTAATTTTGAGTTTTTTTTTTTTACAGGAAAAATGAGGAAATCCCACTTTGAAAGCAAAGCTGTTTTATACTCAGAAATCCCAGCAACATCAACGTTACTAGAAGTGAATCATACACATATAGAAAACATGAACAGAAAATTATAACCAAAAATCTGGATTGAATTTCACGAAAGCAAAAAAAAAAAACAAGTCTCTCTCTTGCGGACACCCAATAATTTTCCTATTCCTTAACTGCTGTTTGTCGAGAAAAATAGTTACAAACATCAGCATTCATCCAGCCAGCCAGTAAACAGTCGAATCTCCTGGAATCGGTAACTAAAATGGCGTGGAATTTTCTTCGAAACACAAAACTCAAAAAGCGATTCTTGCCATAATAGGTCAACATGGAGACCGAGCTTTTCCTAAACGTCGATTCATCCAAATTCCCCCAGCTTCATTCCCACTACTAACAACCCCTTATCCAACACGAATCCATCGGCAAACTATCACAGAACATCCCTATGCAAAAGCCCCGTCGATAAATCTATGGAAACCGTTCGAAAACCGAGTTTGAACGGGATGTCCGATTGCGAAGCAGAGGGGCGCGCGCCGCTAACCGTAACGGCACGGGTGCGTAGACTCACTCGGAGAAACGGGTCTTATAGAACGCTGTTCCGCCGCGCGGCGCTCGCCCCTCCAAACACCTAATGGCCGACCTTTGTTGTTGCATAATACGCAATAGGCGATCGGGGCACGGAAAACGGACGGTTATTTTCGTGAACGATCGGTTAAGGAAGGTGAAATACCTGGCTGTTGTCGGGTTCGCCATGGTGTGCGTGTTATTTCATAGATGAGGCGACTCCATGGGCGAAACGAGCAGCCGATTGCCGCCGCCAATGGCAGCTTTTCAAGTGCGGACGTTGGATCGGTCCGAGTTTGCGGCCGAAATGCGCTACATTTTCCGACTCGATGCCGATAACGGCGTCCGGAACGTGAAGAACGAGCATGGACGGTTCAGATTCCGAGCGCTGGGCCGCCGATCGACCGCACTATCCGCCGAAGGCGAGCAATTTTCGCGACGAAAACATCGAGCGCGCTCCGTAATTCATCAAGATGGGAGACGACATGACTACAGTGGAGGACGTTCAATGAACGAACGGGGGGTTGGGCTGCGCGCGCCGGAACAGCCTGCTGCGGATCGGTTTGCCGTTCTCCTACGCGTCGATCGCGATCCGCTCGCGTACTTCCTTCCTTAACCCATGAACTATCTTCTGTATACGCTCAATAAAATGTCAACAAGCCGATTTACTATTCCAGAATAACAGCAGGCCCGGGATAGCAATCCTTACTTCTCTATTACAGTTAGACTACTTGACATTTTGACGTTTAAAAAACCGATCCGCAATATACTTAATACTTGCGAAACAGAATAGACTTAAAATCGTATATATGTTGGCATTTACAAGTATAAAAAGCAACAATAAAGTGTAAAATCAATCGGGTCGTTGCTTTAGTTGAGCTTAATAACTTTATTACGTAGATAGTGATTGGGGTTTGAGGTAAATGAGGGACGTTGCTGAGGCCGCTGATCCGCATCCGCATGTCAAGAGCAGCTGCGGCCCGGCTGTTCCCAACCGGCATCCAACCTCCCTCAGCCCACAGCTTATCCGGCACGGCGTCACCTGTAGCTCTCGCAACCTGACGTACTGCTCCGCGTTTGCGCACACCGTCCCCTGCTTTTCACTTTGGCATTCGACTCCCCACATCGTTTCCGTTTCGGATCGATGACGAAACCGCGCTCCTAAACATTGCATTTCGTTTCGATGTCGATTTCAAACCGGCAGCGTTGCTTTTACAGAGGCACTATTTTCGTGCGCGCAGCGTAGCAGTGACGCGTTCCGTACGTCACAGCGAGAAAGATCACGTGGTCTCTCCCTGGTAAAGACGCGGAAGTGCGCTTTTGTACGCTTTTTCCGGATACTTTTTTGCAATTTAGCGCCGGGAATCGCTCGATTTAAAACGCCGAATGCAGTTTCGCAGCCAACAAACAGATTGTCAGTTTTCATTCCGCAAAATAATAAACGCACACGGACACGAAAACGGGAAAGCACCGGTTGTTAAACAGTAAACACATGATCGATATAATTATCGATTTCGGTCAAAAGGGGGAGTGGCGGTTGGGCGGGATAGGGGAGGCGCTTATCAGTTTATCGACTCGACTCGCACCTGTAGCTCCGAGCGACGGTATGACGTCAAAAAGGATCGACTATGACGTCACGGCGCTCTGTTTGGATCCTCCCACACATTGCAACGTAGATGGCGGGGGCGGACTGACAATGGACGGATGAGCCATTACATCGTTCTTCCGATGCTAAATTTGGCATTCGGTGGATTAAATTGTTGCCCCCCCCACCATCATTATAGCTGACAAATTAACGAGAAAATACAACGCAAAGCTCCTCTAAAAATACCAAGGATGGTAAACACAATAACGATGGCGTGCAAGATGGCCGCCATTTTGCCGAAACAATATCAAAATGGTGCCTGAAATTTTCAAACTGCTGCGTACCCCATTAATAAAACAGGGCAATACCAACAGCCAGACTTCCAAATATGGTACAAATGATGATTAAATAAATCCTTGGTCGCCATTTTTCTAACAAAACTGTAATAAATCTCATCGGCAAGTAACAAAGACTGTATTCGGTGCTAATAATTACGATTAAAGAATTTCCTGGCAAACTTAAACTAATTCACCGATTAGAATTAAAATGTTAATGGCAAAAAATGGGTTTATTATGAATATAATCGTCGCATAATACAGTGAAGTCGACACATTTTGCCTACGCAAATCAACATTTCACGTTCAAAGGGCTCCGTCGTTACATTTTGCTCGCAAATTTTTTTCCCATTATCCAATAGATCATGTCCACCAATCCCATTTTTCCCACCCGATTACAAAGTAAAAACACTACAATTGTCACGTTAATCATAATAATCATCATCATTATGTAAGGTACAACTAACGTAGAAGCCACTATAAGCACAATACAATATTCGTTATGTACACTTTTTTCATCCGGTTATTGGAAATGGCAAATGAAAGGGCCTGTGTTTTCTGATATCAATGTCTGTTTGGTCGCTAAGAAATGCGATTGGCAAAAATGAAGTAGTTTCAAAAAAAAAAAAAAGATCCTCAAAGCAAAAGTTTGCGAGTCGATGAAATCCAAACGGCAAAATACGAAAACTGACAATAATATCGGAGAAATTGCAACTTGAAGGGAACAAATTAGGGCCCCAATCGATAACCACGTTTACAAGTCGTGCGTTTCAAGTGTAGTTACGTACGTAGTTACAAGACTGAAATTAAAAAGGGAAAAATGGAAACAGGCTTCGTCGTGATACTGAAGTATGATAATACGTAATGATAATAATAGGCTTAAACACTTTCTCTCTCTTTTGATAGAACATATAAAAACAAATAGAAAGGAGGAGAAAAATTAAAGAAGCAAGAGGCCCTTTAGACCTTCTGCGCGGTACAAGATACTTACTTACGGAAAGTGAATCCGTATTTATATATATATGTCCAATGAACAAAAGGAGCAAAACAATACGGTTGAAAGAAATGCTGCGTGAACGAAAAATTTCGGGGGGTTCGGTAACCGCGACCGGACTTTCTCCGCGTACGCGAGTCCGAAAGCTTACCGCCGCTAAGGTACCGTGTGTTGAGAAAACGATGGAGGAGGAAAAGGCATGAGGGGGTTTATGGGGGGGGGGGGGGGGGGGTGTAAATTTAAAAAACAAAAAACAATGGACCGGGGCGGTTGCGGTTGCGGTTGCGCATCGACGGCCGCTTTTGGCATTCGAGTTCCGCAAAACACCCAACTGTGTCGCTTGTTGGGGCGCACTCGGTCGCCTCGAAGTGGCCCTTTGGTTTTGGTTGTTGGGGGGGGGGGGGGGGGGGGGGGGGGTGGGTGGGTGGGGGGGGGGGATGGAGGTGGGGTGGTAGATGGATGGGTGCCTTTGGAGCAAGAGGAACCGTCTCGGGTCCAAGAGGGTTAGAACCGGGCACGGATGTAGATGGCCGACACGTCGTGGTCTCCGTACCCGAGACGTTTGGTGTGTTTAAAAACCTAACGGCGCAAACAAATCAAAAAGTTTTAGTTTCTATACTAATTACATAAACTAGGCCTACACAGGGTGTTGCAGAATTACAGGGACAAACTGACAAGGTATATTCCCTGCATGAAAACAAGACATAAAGTTCCTATAAACCCAAACGCTTAGGTTTTTAAGTAGGACCTACATAGAACGTGACATTCATAATTCATGCTCCCCACATCTTTGTCCCTGTAATTCTACAACACCCTGTGTACCCAAAGGTTTTTTTTTATATATATATAACCTTGGGATCCTATTAAAGCGAATTAACAAAACCCGAGTAAATAAGCAAAGTATAATTGCAAAGGTAATGTTTGCTGCTCGGTCCGCTCAAGCCTCTTTAGAACGCACCCGTGTCCGCTAATTGAAACTCCACCACGTGAGAATTACCCGAATTACCACGGGATAACGACGCAAGTAGAGCATGACTTCCCTGTTGGTGCACTGCACCGGCACCGAGCCAAGGAGGACACTCACCTCGTTGGCCGTGGCGGCCATCGGTAGCGGCTGCTCCAGTTGATCTCCCATCTCCAGGGCCAGGCGCAGATCTTTCTGCATGTGTTGCAACGGAAACGCTGTCGGAAAAGCCCCTTCGATCACAGCTGTTTGAAGAGGGGGGAAAAAAATGTCAAAATGAACTTCCCAGCCGATCGTTTCGAAGTCCAAGTCGTACACGCACCTCGTGCTTTTTCCCGGATAATGCCGGACGATAGCGAACCTAGCTCGATGATCTCGAGGACATCCTTCTGTTGCAGGCCGGCCCTATCGGCAAGGGCCATTCCCTCCGCTAAGCCGGCCAGCGTTGTGCCCTGCACTACGTTGATAACCAGGTTCATCTTCGACGCGTTGCCAACTCCTCCTGCGATGACCGCAATAAACACATCCTCCTTAACTTCTCTTTTTACGTAGATAACCCCCCCATGAGAAATACGTATCGAGTCCTCGTTACACCGTAAGAATTTCATTTTTCACCGCTGAAATAAGTGGTCTCCCACATAACTACAGAATCCCAATACAAACCCAGTGGAATGGTCATTTTCAAAGCGGTATTTCTTACCGAGATAAAACGTGTTTTTCGCCATGGCCTGAAAACTACTGTAGCAGTCGTCGAAAAGCGACTTGTCTCCCGACGCCAAGATGACCAAAGTGCCTTCTTCCGACTCGTTCTTACTTCCTTGGATCTGGGCTTCCAGGTACCGTCCACCTTGAGCAGTGATGGCCTTCAAAAAAAACAACCCAAAGTTCGCAACGAATCAACTCGCAGGTCTATACAAAACAAAAGGAGAAATAAATGGACTGTCCGTCAACTTCTTACCTCTGCAAGGTCGTGGGAAGTTTCAACGTCAACGGAGGTCATCTCCACGTATCCTTTGCCGGACTTGATTTCCTGCAGGACTCCGCAGTTGCCGAACACCAACTGCCAATCGAGATATTATTAGGTACCAGAAAAACCTTCTTAATAGCGACTCGACTACTATAATCACTCGTAGTATCTGTAGTAGGTTTTTATTAATGGGTTTGGAACCTCGTATAGAGTGAACCGCATTCATTTGAAGACCTGAACCTTGTTTTATAGCCCGATCTTAAATATTTTCCTTTAAACAATTGTTATAGGCCTAAACATTTCGAAAAAAGGCTTAATTTGGCTGAACTGCCCTTAACACCCTTCAACCTAACCAACCAATCCTATTATCAGGCTGGCAAGTATAGAAACAATCATAGAAATACAGGAATTTGAAAGCAAGGTTGCAGGAAATTATAGGAACCATTTCCAATGTCATTTCAAAACCCGGGAATGAAATGTAGTGATGGGCGCTATATTTTAATTCCACTGCAAATTATATTGAAATATCAATTACGGATTGCAGCTCCGAGCATCTCTGTTCTTGGCACATCTTGCTCATTCATGTTTGAGTAGAAGAAAGAGTGTATTCACAAATTGTTATGCAGAATATAGGATAATATAGGAATTTTCAAGAAATATAGGAAAATAAATCCAGATTTCTAAAATCAGGAAGATAAAGGACTGAATTATACAAACGGGGAATAGCCAGTTATCATTCTATCTTCCATTGGCTACATATTCGTTGGGACCATTTCACTCACTTCTTTCACCGCACGAGGGTCTGCTACACATGAGAACGTGACGTCACAGGCGGCGATGACGTCAGCAGGTGTTTGACATTTGTGGGCACCCGCTTTTGAAAAATCCCGGCACTGCAATAAGACAAGGCAGATAAAAGTGTATCAAATAACAATCAGATTAAATTCTATCATTTTTTTTTATTTCTACAGAATGTTTACCGAATAAACAGACAAGTTATTGTTTTCTTAACCTCATTTGCTTATAAATGGCATTTTAATAAAAACAAAATACAACTATGTTATGTCATATTTCCATAATGTTATTTACGTACAAATAGTGGATGGATGTCAAGCAAATCCCTATCGTGTATTTGTTTAGGACAATTTCCGGTTCTAAGTAAGATTTTCAGTTTTTTTTTGAGGAAGGGGGGGGAGAGATAAACCATATCGATTACGAAATTCCTCAAAGTAAAATCCAATACCGCTAAAATAACGAAAATGTTGTTACAAATTCCTATCTTTTTTTGCAAATGATGAGGATAGCATATCGCCAACAAACCCACAGCGACAAATTAAACACGCCTACTATAATGGACATGCACGCACACCAAACGGCCACCCCCATTTGTAATGAACAAACCCCGACAGACAAGGTCGTCCTTCTAAAAAAAAAACACAACCAAAACACCCTTTCTGTCCAGTCGACTCTTCCGTTTCGCGCTCGCTATTACGGGCGCTAGCTAGCCTCTTTACGGGACGGTCAAAAAGAGTGGACTCTTCCGTTTCGAACGCGCTCGTTTCTAGCCTCCAATAATTCACTAGCAGCGGCCATCTTTTCTCTTCCCCCCCCCCCCCCTCTTCCATAGTCCTCGTTCTCTTTTCGCGATGCAAGCGGCCGAAAGGATCGCTCGTCGTCGGCAGATCGTTTCCGAGAAATAACCACCCACCAATACCCGATCGCCACCCACTAATCGAATACCCAATATCGTATCGATAAGCGGAACAAAAAAAGGGGAAGGAGCCGTAGCAGAAAAGTAGCGGTTTTTGCTCGTCTTTGTACAGCATTGAAAAGAAAATAAGTCCCGTATTCAGGTACAGTGCATGATATGAATAAACCGTATAAAAACCCATATAGTTTGCTTATTTGTGGACGGGGATGGGGGGGGGGGGTGGGAAACAAATGCATTTATTAATTGCGAACCCTTTTTTTGTATGCTGGTCACGACGATTTGCAAATCTCGTCCGACGACCTAATAGTTTTCGCCATGGCAACAAAACCGGTCCTTTGCGGAGGGGGTGGGCCGTAAAGGTAGCATCGGAACGTTACGCGGTTTTCCCGTTGTTCGTTAAAGGCGAAGGGCTATTCCGCGCAGCGCGCATCCCCCGCTTCGCGCCAATCCTAGTAGTAAAATCGGTCGGGTGCGGAGGGGATGAGCCGTGAAGGCGGCACCGGGACGTTAAGCGCATTGTTTCCGTTGTTCGCTATTTGTCGAACGGCTGTTCCATCCGTCGCGCGTCCTCCCTCTCCTTAAAAACGATATCCTCTCCAATTGGCTCCGTGATCATAATGTGTAGCCCGATGCTTGCTGATTTCCTATCAGGTGGACTGGATGTATAAAAAGTGCAAGCCTTGAAGGTGACATATAGATGGCATCGTGCCCAAATGGAGATCTTTAGCGCCGATCCAACAACAACAACATCGACCAACATCTTGCGACATCTGAGCATCACCACCCATGGATTCCTGCTGGCTCCAGCCAAAAATGGCGGCTGAGACCCACATTCGCAAGGTCCCCGTAATAAGGGCCTTCAGTATCCTCCTCCTCCTCTGGGTCATCCTTATCCTCGCCGACACTACTACGGCCCACGTGCCCTTACCTTCTTCGAACTGCCCCGAGTCGTGTCTGTGCTTCGGCAACAACGGCACCGTTACGTGTTCCGGCCAACATGCCCTTACGATCCTCCACCTCATCCCATTGGGAACCACTGCCCTTACCCTGACCAACATGCGGCGCAACGACTCCGATGCCTTCCGATCCTTCGGGCACCTCGAGTCCCTCCGGCAACTGACGTTCTCAGACTGCCGCATCGGCCCAATGCGGCAAGGTCTCTTCGACGGTCTTGCGAGTCTCACTCAGCTGTCCATCACCGACTGCGACCTGGGAGGTTCCATCCCTAAGGGCGCCTTTGCGGGTTTGCACCGAGTCACCACCTTAACGCTGTCCCGCAACGGTCTCCGTTCGCTGCCCGCCGCCGGCTTCACGGCCCCAATGCCAGCCTTACGGGACCTGGACCTGAGCGGCAACCCGTTCGTCACGCTGAACCGGTCCCAGTTCTCGCCGGCACCCAGCCTTCGATCGCTGGTCCTAACCGGCCTGCCTCGCTTGGTCGCCGTACACGCGGAAGCCTTTTCCCCGCTGCCTCAACTCCGTGCCCTTCGCCTCTCCGACAACCCGGTCCTCGAGCACGTCAGCACTCTTGCTTTCGGCGTCGTCGCTCTGGAGGAGCTGGACCTAAGCAACAACGCGCTGTCCACGGTCTCTTGGGCCTCCAGGCTACCGTCCCTGCGGCGATTGGTGCTGCACGGCAACCGATGGCGGTGCGACTGCGGCGTCTCGTGGCTTCGCGACGTCCACGCGGCGGTAGCCAACAACACGCCGGCCCCTCTATGCTCTCACCCCAAGGACCTCCGCGGCAAAGACCTCCTGGACGCCGCCGAGTCCGCTTCGAACTGCACGGTCGCTTCGGCTCTCACCCCGAAGGAACCCGTGGACGTACGCCCCGGCTCCAGCGCTCTCCTCGAGTGTCACGTCGCCGGCAACCCGAGACCCAACACGAGGTGGATAACTCCGCAGCTTACGGTGCTGCATTGGTACCCGGATGACGTAGAAGACGGAGACGAGACGGGGGGCGATGGGCCTCTTCCTCCTCCTCCTCCTCGCAGGCATCATCATCACCCCAGTGCCCACGACCGAGTTGGGAACCCGCTTTCCGTCGAACTGTCCCACGTACAGGCAAGTCCTTCTTCTTCTTGTTCTTCGCGTAGTTGTCTTATGAACGAGTGCCCTTTCTCTCTCGGTACGTAGGTACTTCGCAACGGCAACCTGTTCGTGACGAAGGCCAACTCGGCCGACGCGGGAACTTACTGGTGCGTGGCGGACAACGCGCTCGGGTCGTCCAACTCGTCCGTGGCCCTGCGGCTCGACTACGAGATCCTGTCGCAGGTGAAGGTGGTGTCGGTGCTGGTGGGGCTCGCGTCGGCCGTGGCCTTCATGTTGGCCATGCTGCTCGTCCAACTGCTCAACACCGTGCTGGACCGTTGGGGCTGGGAATGCTGCTGCTGCACGCGCTGCGGGGCCCTTCCGCCCAAGGCGAGGCGCTTCAAAGCCGTCTTCGAAGGAGTGGAGCAGTACAAGAGCCAGCAGCTGGACCGGCTGAGGGACAATTACCAGCAGCAGATGCAGAAGGTGAAGGACAACGGCGCGCAGCAGATGGAATGGCTGAGAGACAGTTACTCTTCCCAGGTAAAGGACCTTTCTTTTAACCTCGTGTAAACCAAGCCCTAACGAGCGTGCCCCTGAAAAACGTTTACCAGGTGGAGAAACTGAAGGACCTCCGGGACTACGGCACCCACCAGCTCGACCGCATCCGGGACCAGTACTACGACCAGGTGCGCCGCGTGCGCGACTACACGGCCTCGCAGATGAACCGCGTGCGCGAGAACTACATCTTCCAGCGCAACCGCATCCGCAAGTTCAGCGCGCACCAGCTCGTGCGCCTGCGCGAGAACTACAAGCTCCAGCAGATGCACCTCAACAAGATCCTCGAGAACCTGAACCTCGAAAGCTGCCGCACGGTCGCCGGCCAACAGCGGTCCGACTCCGTCGTCTTCACGTCCGCTTCGGGCGCCGACCTGGCGGCTTGCGTCAGGATCGACTTCCCGCCGCTGATGCGGCCGCGGGAAGGTTCCTCGAGCTTCGACGACGACGACGACGACGGCCGCTTCCCGAGCCTCGTGGCTCTGTCGGCAAGGGCCCTCGAGGAAGCGGCACCGTACGAGGTAGCCGTGGCCTCTTCCTCCTCAGCCTCAGCCTCCGCATCCGCCTCCTCGACCCAACAACAACCTTTACCGCAAGACTACTCGGAGTCCGAAGCGGTTTAGTAGTCTCGGTACCCATTACGTTGTACACGACAAGAGAGAGAGAGAGAGAGAGAGAACCATCGAATCGAGCCAATAAACTTAGAAAGAGATATATAAACAAGAGTATTGTCCTACTTTAGACGGTGTCCTGTTCCAGATGGTCAGCGAATGACCGGAGTTGATGAGGTTCTTGACGATCCCTTTGCCCATGATGCCGAGACCGAGGAAGCCGAACTTCAGTCCGGACGGTTTGATCTTCTTCTTCAGCAACGTTTCCGACACTCGTTCCACGTCCAACGGCGGCGTGAGCTGTTGACAGATTAACGCAACTTTCACAAGTGTTATATTTGGAAAACCCCCTCGTGAAGACTATAGAACATAACGATTTCTTATTTCCCTCCTCGGTACGAATGAAGAGTTGCACGAGCCATGCGAGTAACAAGTTTATTAGCGCCCGGTAGAAGTGAAGGGAAAGTTTCAAAAAAGCTTGTAAATAGACGGGACAATTGTATAGACGATGCTGAAAATTGTATCATTGAATAAATTGATTTTGTTGCACATCGACACTAATGTAACGGGTGACTTATTCCCGTTAAGCAACGGACCGAGGTTAGAACAGAAGTGTTTAAACGTGCTTACCGGTCTGGCTACGCACGAGGGCCTCGTGAGGAGATTCTCGGCCGTCTTACGCGGCGTCGTGTGGTTGGAGAGGGAAGATGCCGACATGCCGATCACCGAGATGGACGGCACCGGAGACGAAGACGGCGGCGCGATGGACGACGATTTCGCGGCCGGGGTCGGTTTGGCTTTGGCGCCGTCGGAATTCACGCTCTTGTCCGAGTCCTTGTCCTTTTCCAGCTTGGGCCTCTTCGCGTTCGAACTGCTCGTGCTTCCCGAGTCGCTGAGCGTCCGCTTCACGGCGGCGGGTTTCGGGGTCGAGCCGGGCGTCGTCGTCGCCGTCGAATCCTAAGCGCACACCGGTTACGCTCAATTCGTGTCGTGTCAACGAATGCGGCAAGTTTGCGTTCCGCATTAGCTTATCCCACTAGTATTACCGCATATGCTATCGAGTACAATGCGAACCGGAAATCTTGTTTTCAAAGCCAGCCCTAATATACAGGGTGTCTCCAAATTCATGGTCAATACTTTAGGATACGCTAGAGTACCGTTAAAGAATGACAGGGACAAAACATTTCAATAATAATCACGGTAACTGCTCAAAGGAATGACCGTTGGCGTTCAAAAACACCTTTCGTTAATAACTGTAGCAATGCAGCCCTTATAAAACACTATTTGCTGTTCAAAGCTCAACCCAATAAAGCAATTCGCATTTTCTGTTATTGAACTGTCTTGTCCTCGTCATTCGATCTTTAACGGCGTACTTTGGACCGTACATTCCAACGTTGTACATGTTTCTTTTGGGGTACACTCTAACGTATCCTAAATTTAGAGAAACCCTGTATACTTACTTTTCGAGTCGTCAAACATTTCATTTAGAGATTTACCCGCAAACCCCTAACCTTACCGCATTATACGCGATAATATACAATAGGCAACAGCCTCTTAAGAGCCCTCAAATGATCTAATTTTAACACACTCCTAATATCTAACCCTTTAGTTGCCAACAATGCATTTAGGACACAATAATATACTTACTAACCAGGACTAGACACCGGATTATCATCAAACAAACCCTGTATAGTGGTTATGCTTTTTTCCCCCAACTAGTCCTGGTTAGTATGTAGTGCCCTTGTCCATCCATCTGCAATTCGCCTTCCTTCATTCCTCCAACGCATATATCCCAATTTGTCGAAGCGACAAGAGGGAAGAGAGAACACGTACCAGTACGTTACTCGTCTAAGGTTAAGAGCGAAACACACCACCGAGTTAAAGCGTATGAAAATGATCTAGACTAACTTTAGACGGCTTGGCCTGGAATGGCTGCCGAGAATAATCTTTGTGGGGGGCCGCAGTGACCGTGCGGTTGGATCCGTTGGGGAAAATGGCGGCTATCTCCTCTCCTATACTCGGTAGGTCGCAAGTTTTAATTGGGACCTTTGTGGTACGAGAAACAACAAAAGCAAACACTATTCCCCTCATCGTCTTTCTTCTTCTTCTTCTTCTTCTTCCTCCCCCTTAAAACCTTTCGCCGCAACCCCGAACAAGAAAAAGCGCAAATTTCCCCCGTCACCTCTGGTTTGTTCCTGATGAAGTCCTCGATCGCCTCGATCGCTTCTTTGAAGTTGGTCGACTTGTTGGCCCTTGTCAGCTGCTCTTTATACATTTCGTACGGTTTGATGGACTCCTCGGGTATCCAAGCACTGCAGCGCGTCGGGAAAAAAACAAACAAACAACGACGTGTAAAGTCGTCAAAAAAAGCTAATCCCTAACTAACAAATATTACTAGTTACTGGACATGGACAGAAGTCAAGCGAGCAAACGCGCATTCGTGATTGCAATGCCGAGAAATACAGCTTTGGAATCTTTAAATAGGAAATTTTTGACATTAAATAAACCAATAAGATGCGCATTATCATTCGCCAGGTTCCTGCAATTTTTTAAAAGAATCCTCCATTTTAAATACAGCAACGTAAGCAAAACAGTATCGTAATCAACATTCATCGAATCGTCCATCAAAGATAACTTACGGGCGAAGGAATCTTTCAAATTTTCATTGAGACAAGTAACCCACGTGTCAATAGGGGCACTTAGCAAAGACTAATCTATCGTACATTTTTTTAATACTCACTAATTGTCACTTCCAAAAAAGAAGACGCACTGCATGGGTTTCTTGTTTGCCGGTCTTTTCACGTCCTTCGTAGGACTAACAATCTAATAATCAGAAAAAAACCCACAAAACTCTTCACAATTTACTCCATAACATGTTAACTAAATGCCATTTATACATCCATATTTCCCCCCTTTGAAAAAAATGCGCATTCGTGTCCCGCCGGCATTGAATCTCCGATTCGTTCTGCGCGACACGGTTAATTGCCCAATTAAACTAACCTTGTACTTAGAAATATATAAGGAAACGAGCGTGAAAACTACAATCCCATACTAATCAATGTTTTCTTTCAAAGTGCTTTATGAAATCTATAACACTCGTGTGCAATTGTACCCTTATTTCTCGTTCGATAACTTTAATTCTCTTCCAATTCCTGAATCCCTTCGTCGTTTTCTTCATTAATTCCTGCTGCCGCCAATCGCTAGAGTGCGGATTTTACGCGCAAGCACTTATTTTCTTCGCTGAACGTTTTAATTTCATTTGGGATTATATTTGGACATGATTTTCATGCACGTTTTTTTCGGCTTAATTTTAGCACGGAAAGTTTCCCCAAGAAATGCACGTAAAATCCGTACTCTACTACTAATCACTTATATCGATTGTCCACACACATACACACAGGAAACCACATTATAGCAAACAACATATACTATTTGGTGTACTTATTTGGCTCCTCCCACTTTCGTTAAACGAATTTTCCCCATTAAAACGCTCTATATATAAAAAACGGGTTTTGAACAAGCAATCGAGGCCGTAAATTGCTAAAACTACGAATGTGGGGAATAAAGGTACTGCAATCGATCTTGTAAAAATGTATGAAATATATAAAACGGCTTGTTTCATCAAGTTTGGCGCATTTTTCTCCCACAAGTGACGGGGTGGAGTCGGTTGGGTCTTCTTGCTTGTGTCTGGGCGGGAAAACGACCGCACTTTCTCCGCACGCAACGATTCCTATCTAAACAGTGCCCTTAAAGTGCTTCAAACACACAGACGGCGTTAGAGACGTGTACAATGAACGTTTGTTTTGAACGGGTGGCGAGTTGACGGTTGAAGGCAAACGACCACAACTCCTAATTCAAAAGGCTTGAACAAAGCCAACGGCTTACCTTTCCCGGCCAGGCGGAAAAACCTTTCATCTTCGCCCTGAAACGCGACACAAACGTTGTAGGGTTATTCGTGCGTACATAGAGAGCAATGCAGAGACTTAATCGCCCGTGCATCGTTTGCAACGAGCTCGTTTTCTTACCACACCAGGTCGCCGACGGTCAGAGACGACGCCATGTTGCCCAGGGATATGGAAGCTGCTGTGCCAAGTTGCATGACGGGAAGTCGGGTCGGGATTCAAAAGCGAGACGCGTCCCCTCTTACCAACTTCCTTCCGGCCGTTTAACCACTTTCTACCGAGTGGCGATCGCGATTTATCGAGCGATCTTGAAAATTAACACGTTTCCCACCGGCAGACACCGGTTTTACGCTCAATTCCCGTCTTATTTTCAAAGTTAACGGCGTTTTTCAGCAGTTGAACCGGGAAAAACGCAGTTGGCTGGAGCGCCGCTATCGATGCGATTGCGAACGAGCAGGGTACGGTGGCGCCGCTTAGCGGTGTATACCCCCACTGTCGGCGTAAATCCATTGGAAATCTACCGGGTGGTGCGCAATGATTGATCCTTTTCGTTAATACACTTCCCAAAAATGATACAGAAAAACTGAATATACCACCTTGTAGAGATTTCAATTCTGTACAAATTCATTGCAAAATTCCTTTCCATTCACACTTTATTGACGAAGAAGCAAAATCGAAACTCATTTTTGCCAGCTGAAAATTTGCAAAAAATTGTTTTTGTTCTCGAGTCCTGTAGCTGAAGCGCTGCATTGCCTAATTTGACCCCCCCTATGCAGAATTGAATTATCTACAAGATGGTATATCAAGTTTTCCTGAATTTTTTTGGGAAATGTATAAACGGAGGGGATCCAATCATTTCGCACAACCCTGTACATAATTGCAACCTAGTATTTTAGTTCAACCGTACATTAAATAAATCCCCAAACGAAGCGTCTAGGTTAACGAGCTTCGTCAGAATAAACTTTCCTTCAACACTACAACTCGCGATAAAATGCGAAACACTGAATTTATTGTCCCAAAACTGCAATATTACAAACTTAAACATTATCGTACTCCGTTTTGTTGTTGTAATTTCTGTTCAGCTTCTTCCAAATATACCGCAGACTCTAAATTGGCAACATAAACGCGTTAAAATTGTTACAATATTAACACCTATCAAATGGCAAACAACCTTTTTCGAAGACTTCCTAACTTTGTTATCGGTTACATGTTCAATTTCACTCTGGGGGAAGAAAAGTTTCACATGTAAAACAGATCTAATGTTGTCTTTTTGACAGCACACGCACGATACTCACAGGATGTTCAATTTTCAGTTCCCCATTGGAGTAAAGACCAAAATGTTGGGAATTATACGCAATGGGTACAGGCCCATTGACATTCAAGGACAAAACTTCATCTTCAGCTCCATTTTGCATGTCAAAAATAAGTCTTCCCGCTGTCCATACTTCGGTAACGATTGACAGTTTCCTCACATTATGCAAATCTGAAATTATATTTACAAAATAGATGTTGCAACGTGATGACGTCATCCACACATGCGCAGGAATGCTTTATTTGTATTAAAGTAAAGTGCTAAAACATTGAAAGGGATTGATAAGGGGGACCTTTGTACTCCGTTCTCACGAAAACTTCTTCGCGTTTCAGCTGAGAAATACACGAGCTCCACTTGTATACGTTGAGAACACGCAGTTGTACTACTATTTCCGGCCCCGTAACCGACAATCGGCAACACTCCACCTGCCCAAGCATTTTCATCCGTCAAATAAACAAATCTTTCAAAGAAAAACTACAACGTTTCCAAATATATACGTACCGATGGTTCAAAGCTGCCTTTTACATCGATCAACTCGTTCCATCTGCTTCTATTCGTCTTGCGTTCATCCACTAAATCGCGAAGATTGCCAACAAAATCACCTGGCAGGAGTCCGCTTCCCTGCAGAGAAACCGAAACGTTCCATCTGTGTGAATTCAAATCGGCCAATCGCCGCGCATCGCTCCCTAGCGTTCCATCCGTTTGAATTCGGATCGGCCAATCGCCGCGCTTCGCTCCCTAAAACGCTCCGTTCGTTTGAATTCGAATCGACCAATCGTCGCGCTCCTACCGTTTCTGGCCGCAAAAACATGCTCATCGTGTTGAAACGATTATCCAGAGATGGCGCTGCGACGCAATTGTCGCCTATGACGTCACGCGGAACACGGTGAAGAAACTGCTGCCAGGCTTCGTGAACATCTGACGTTTATAAATTCGCAAGACAAATAAATAACGTTACAGAACGAATATAAAACGAGATGCGAACGTTCAAGACAACACTAAATATGGCGCAAATAAAAACGAATTAAATGTTGGCAAATTGTACTTTTGCACAATAACGCAACGCAGTTAACAAATCTATAAAAGGCCCCATACACATATAAGCAGCTTACCATTGCATCCCATTTCAGAATAAGTCATGACCAAGTTGCTGAGGCCCCGAAGTAGGAAATGAAATGAAACGGCAATGGTATGCACGTGTTCAGTGGGTTATTTTTGGAAATAAAACAAGTTCTTGCCACGCCCCCTTCCTTTAAAACCATTGGTCGATTCTGTTGCAATATACACTTTGCATATGTCCTATAGAATCACTGGTGCTATTATTATTATTCTATAATAAGGGTCCTGAACATGTTTGGACATCATATGGCAGAAATCGTTGATGGATCGAGTCGAAACCAGTTTGCCAATGATTGGGCATGCTCCAGGTCACGTGATCAGGGTCATAGGCAACAGGATCATCAACTTCCTGGAATAGACCGTTTCATTCTGCTTAATATTTAATATTTTCCAAGAAATGCTAAAATACCCGAACTTGTCTAATAAAATGTTGGAGCATGGACCTTTTAAAAAGCACTATTTGCACAGGAGGAAAGCATGTGTATTTGCAGGCTTGCATGGCAACATTTATGCATTCCTAAAATAGTTTTTCTCTTTGAAATATTTGACAAATATTTACGTACAGGGGGCCAATTTACAAACGAGGTCGCATTTTGTTGCGCATGCAGTAAAATATTTAGGTATGGTCCCATTAACGTAAACATATGCATAGTGACCCTGTTTTAAGACATCTCGAAATCTTCCACATTCATTTTTGAGGCAGACCAGAAACCTTCATTTACAGTTTACAGCAATATCAAATCTGTTCTTCCAGAAATGCTGTGAGATATATAAAGACCAGCAATGGGCATTTGCACAGATAGAGCTTTTGCAGACACATGTTATGAATGTCGATTATATTATTGTTATTATTATTATACCTGAAGCAACTCTGTGATTGGATCGAAACACAACTGCGTCAACTTGACTGCGACTGTGAGTGGCCAACCATGTGCCCATTGGTTCACTTCACAATCTCCAGAATTGTATGCTGGGGTTTCAAAGATCTCCTTATCTGAATGGTACATTTTGAGGCTCAGGCTCCTCGCGCGAATAACTTCGCTGACAAAGTACAACACTTCGTTTCGGTCATCTAGAAATTCAAAAATAACACTGCCTTAATTTTCAATAAAAACTTGTCCAATAGTGATCATACTGTTGGAACTATCTGAGAACCTCAATCATAGCCCTAATTAATACAAATTGAACCCTTTACTAGTGAACAAATGTCCAATGGTCCAAAAAAACCCTCTTAAATGGTTCCAATTACAATCCCATTGGCCAATATAGTTTTTTCTTTGCTTATTGCTTCTTAATTCCGCAATTTTCAGTTAGGATTTAGTGCATATTGCATTAAACAAGTGTTTGAAAACGGTTTAGTACGGTGGCCCAAACCTGCAAAGTCAAATTTAGAACATGAATTCAAAAACGCCAGCAAATAAAAAAGTTTATATCAAAAACAAAACTATTTCAACTAAAAGTTATTTTAAATTAAAACTAAAACGATTTTAAATCGATTTCATTTTGAAACGATTGTAAATTTCAATGAAAAAAATCTTAAAACTATCTACAGGGTTATTCAGAAATCGTTTTACAAACTTTGGCGGTCGATTTCTGACACCAAAAACAAGACATAAAGTTCCTATGAACCCATGCTTAGTTTTTCTAACATGTGACATCAATAATTCATGCTCCCCACATCTTTATTAGGAACGTGTAACGAATGATCAATACCGGGATAACTTATGAAATGGGACTGTCTCTCTGGTGACACAAAAAAACAAGTTTTACTGTAAATAAACATTCACTTTCGGAGATAGAATCCGCGTTGAATCTTATCGGCGTGTCGCTGCTAAGAGTGAACTTTGTCGGTTCATCCAAAATCAGATGGAAACCTTTTGTGATGTTTCCCCTTTGTCCTTCCATGAAAAACGATGAAGAACACTGCAACTGAGGAATAAAACAAACTACATAGTGTAACTTTGAAAGATTTTACTGCGATATCCGC
This sequence comes from Glomeris maerens, assembly GCA_023279145.1. Lineage (NCBI taxonomy): Eukaryota > Metazoa > Arthropoda > Diplopoda > Glomerida > Glomeridae > Glomeris > Glomeris maerens. The sequence goes on from WWPM01023583.1 coordinate 20,046, forward strand.
GTACTTTCGTTTCGACAAAATCCACGCGATGAGGTTGCCCTTGCGCGTAGATCACTGATTTACTCAGGTGCCCATTGTCACGCAAACGTTTGCTGTCCCCGTGAATTAGAGACCCAACTAAAGGTATGGATGGCTAAAATATACACACAAAGTCAAGAAAATAGTCAGACTTCATGCGTAGTAACATCACGTTCGATATACGGAGACTTCTAAACATTTTATTCTTATTTTGGAGGCTTAATTACTTCTTGTACGAATAAACTGAATATTCGAAAACACGATGAATGACGCAGAATGGGCACTGGGATACACCGAGGTGCCCCAAGGGCGGCAGCCACCATTGGGCCCAAAGCCGTTTCCCAACTCAACATTGGAAGGCGAGGATCGAGCTGGGCAAAGATAGATGGTGGCATTGGCGTTGGGAAATCAGAAGCCATCTTTAAATCAACGGGCTTTCTCGTTTCATTCGGAAAAACGTTCGATTTTCAGTTTGAATCCCCCACCAATCACAAGGCAGCACGGAAACGAACGTCGCGCAATGGCGACATCTAGCGCACAAAGTCGCAAGCAACCACGGCTCGTTCGGCTTCGAGCGGCAAAATTTGAATTATAATCGGTGGCATTTGCGTGCGAGTTGCCAATCGATTACTAATCATAAACGTTGAATAAATCTACACACATTTACACGCCTATAACAAGGCCTACAAATGATCACCTCCATTTTCACAAATAAACCAATATACTAAAATCTCCCAACATTTGTTTACTCCATTGAGAAGATAAAGTGTAAAAACTTCATTCAATGCAATAGGATAAATACACATTTCCTAATGTAATAACGGCAGCAATTTAAAACGAGAAAAACGACGATATCATATTCTGACATTTTTTAAACTGCAATGTTTGTACTGATAATCACTGTGGAAACTTTTAACTATATCAAGGCAGTTATAGACGTATAGGCAATACAGATAAGGCATTTATAAATTCAGTTGTGACCAAACTGCATGGAAGCTCATTGTGAACTTAACATAAATGGCTAAACAGACATGCATCTTTATATATGTGGCAGCAGCCAGCATAGTAAGTTACCATATTATGTAAAGTCCACAGACAATTCATAAAATCACTAATCTAATTTATAAAATTGTTTCATATACGATAATTACATGATATAGGGTTACAATTTCACTGCCATTGATACCATGCACAATTATTATTTAGATTCAAAGTATTGTTGTGCTCATTGTCGATTTCCCTGTATCAATGTGGTTGGCAAAGTATGATACCTGGCTGGAGTTTGCCCAACATCGTTTTGGTGGAATAATATATCGAGCTTTATATAGTTACTACGTGCTTAACTTGGAAAACGGTAACTACATAAATAAATAGCTGTATTATGTGTAGATATAGTATGTGACTCAGATGTTATAAATATATTTGTATAATTCATTTACACAGCATTGCTTGCATTGTCTGTCACTCATTTGATTGTACACTTGACATGGGTCGTGTCATCATGTATCTTATTATTTTTCCTCATCAAGGTATGCACCTCTATACAAAGATACTATATAATAGGGCGTTCAAATGAAAAGGTACGAAACGACACTGTGGGTGTAATGAAAGTCTTTATTAAAAGAAATCTCCAGAGGCTTGAGCACATCTATCCCACTGATTAATGAGCCGAAAGATTCCCCGTTCCCAGAACTCCTTTGGCTGTGATAGGAACCAGTATTTCACCGTGTCCTTCACTTCGTCGTCCGAATTAAAGTTTACACCATGATATACGCGCACTGCCTCGATTGGATGGAACACACAACTTCCTCCTTCTCTCCTGTGGCATCTGCTGGAGCCTGTGCGTTCACACAACTACGCTGCACCTTACATTCGCATCCCTAGATGTCGCCCTATGCCACCCCAAAGTGGAAAATTAAAATTTTCACCGGTTTAGTTTTTACGCCGTTTCGTACCTTTTCATTTGAACGCCCTAGTACATATGAAAAGTGTAATAATTGAACTTAATTTCCCTATTTAGCCTGATCCAAGGAAAAGTTCCCTTGTTCTGCAATTCGCAATTATCACTCTATTGGTGTCTCTGTGTGATATCTGTGCGACCATCTACACTGCTATTTATATTCCAGTAAGTATATATAAATAATGCAAACAATTGCGTAATTTCTGGCATCATTATGACCAAAGTGCATGGCGTTTCTTATAATTGGTCTATAATAGATACAAATAGTTCAGTCGATTCTACTACCAAACTACGACATTGCTGACATGTGTTTCTTCCCATTATTCTTCTCCAAAGTAGTCGTATTTCTCATCCACAATGTAAGATTATATTCAAATACATAACAAACAGTGTGATCGTCATTTTGAGTATACACATTATAGCAGAAATCTAAAATTCAATTATAATGTAACTCGAAAATCGGTCACAATAATATACAGTGTGATTCAAATGTACTGGACAATTTCATGAGCTCATATCTCAGAATATTTTTGGAGTAAAGCAAAATAAAATAGGCCAAATTGTAGCTTAAACATCCAAGTTTTATAGCCGGTAGGTACATTCTAATTATTTTCTAGCGGAACAGTTCAAACTGGTGTCCTCCCACATCAACACATTCCTGTAAATGGGTCGCAAAACCTTCTATACAGCATTTTTCAAATGATCCGGATCGATTTGCAGGATAGTGTCTGTAATCACTGCTTTCAGGTGGCCCAAATCTCGTGGCTTTATCTGCGTAAACCTTGTCTTTAACAAACCCCCACAGATAGAAATCACACGGGGTCATGTCCGGCGATTTTGGAGGCCAAGGAATGGGTAATCGACGACCAGATTATGCATTGCGCCTTCTCCTGTACAGACGCCATTTTGAAGATCGCCTGAAGAGCTCTGCGGAGACATAAAAACTTGGATGTTTAAGCTATAATTTGGTCTATTTTATTTTGCTCTACTCCAACAATATTCTGAGATATAAGCTCATGAAATTTTCCGGGACATTTGAATCACCCTGTATAATGCATGTTCATTTCTGCGTACAATACAATAATGCAATTAATAATTCATATACAAAAAGATCATTGTTGGAGTTTTGATGGTGAGGATTTACAAGAAACTTCGAGCAGAGCAATTACACAGACAGCAACCTGGCGCAATTTTTGGACGAGACAATCCAGTCATTTTCCACCAAGGTCCTCCTCTGGAACAACAACCACAGCAACAGCAACACCACAACAACTACCAACAACAACCACAGAAGAATGATTTAGTAGACAATTTCTATAATTATCCATCTGGGCCTGCTGTTATTTCAACATCACATGAACAAGTTGCAGAACCAATAAACTACAAAAGCCCAATATACAGACCGCCTTATTTGGAGGAACTGCAAAGGCACTCCATACAGACACCTCCAAAGTTTACAGTTCCTCTTCCAAATCCAGACTATTAAAAATCTTGTATTAAATTTCCTTAAATTCCATATATGTATTGTACAGTTCACCGTCTTTGTTCTTTGTATTTATGCCACTAAATTAAAGTTATCTATCGTATTCATTATTATTTTTCTTATTACTTATGTACCAATGAAAACATATCAAAATTGCAGAAGTAACCACTCAAACTTCTTCGGTGTTTGTAAATTGAAAGGAGCAAGGTCAGGAAAAGGATGCCAAGATCATCATGTTTACCGTTTCTTAATGGGATGTCTTGCGTAAATCTTAACACAGTTTTTTTGTTTCTTTGTTATTGCTCAAACATCGTGACGTCACTGAAGATGCTAACTTCTGCCAAGACCAGACTAAACAAACAAACCTCTACACACTTTTGTAAAGATATTTTAAATGTGTAAATGGTGTTACATTGAAGAGGGACACAAAGTTCAACAAATTGCGATATTTATATCTAAGATATAGTGCTCTCAACATTGCAAAATGCGGAGAGATTTGAGTTTTAGAAAACTGAACACAAAATGCCCTTTGCTGAACGGGAACCATTTCAACAACCTAGTCAATAAAACTACAGAACCTCCCATTTCAATTGGTATATCACTGATTTTTTCTAAGTGTCAAGCTTTGAAATAAGAACATATTTGGGATTTACAAATGATTGGTAATTTAAAGAATGTGCATTTTATCATTTTTTTTATCTTAAAGATAATGAGATTTCACGAAAGTTTTACAAGACACTAAATTTATATAAAGAAAAACAAGTTATTATTTTTACAGTATATAAGATTGAGTCCAATATGGCCGCCATTTTTATCTTGATAGCACACAAAGGCTGTCAAATATTTCCACCATCTTTTCTATTTTAACCAATGTTTCTGGACTATACTATTTTCATTACAGATAGAAAATAATTAAATTCGTGAAACAATTTAGTTAAATGATTTCAAATTAATATAGATTGGGTTTTCTGTGCAATTTTAGGCAGGTAACACGAGTCATGTATACTGTTCAAACATTATCGAAATATTAATGACTAGCCTACAAAAAAATGTCACTATCACATTATCAAATACGTCACTGATAATTTCTATAGAAACAACTGGAATCCATTTAAAGGTGTAGCTAGATAAACATTTCAATTTTTTATAATTAAGTCGACGACGCACCAGTTCATGTCATTTGCTATTTGCCATGAACAAAAGAAAAGGACTTTTCATAGGTGTGGCAGTTTTTACATGGGTAAATGATCTTCTAAACATATTCTCTTAAATGTTGCACAAATGACGAAAATAAGTTATTGCTTTAATATCGGGTGAGCAGAGGTGTTATATCTTGTAGTTATGTTGTCATTTTCCAGGTACAAATCATTCTTGTGCTTCTGGTCGATTGCACATTCTTCGCTTGGCTGTCAAAACTTAGAAGTGGCATTTTGGATTTTTCACATGGGGATGGACCTTTCATTAAGGCCGTTGTGTACTTCTTACTTATACAAAAGGATAACGGTAGATATTCTCAATAATCCTCCTGCCAACTCTTCGTGTTAATTTATATACAATGAACTTTTGTGGGACCATGTAACCTCTTATTAGAGGACCTGAACCACTTGTTATACATTAAATCCCATAGGACCAGTTTGTCATTTGTTTGAACCACAAGCTAAACTTTTTACTTGAACAAAGCTGATGGAATGGCCCAAACCCCTTTATTAACAAGTTAAAATTACAACCGCATTGGGCAATTACTTCTTAATCCATAATCGGTCCAACATTTGTTTGGACCGCCCACTTAATCACGTGGCCATGTCTGACCAATTGGTAAGTCCATATGCCACACCTATATTTCCAAACAAACGTTGAACCGGCTATAGGACCTACTTAAAGAGGGGAGAGCTGTGTTAATTTTGATAGGGCCAATTACCTATGCAATGGATGTGAAGCAAAGTTTTACTGTATGCAAATTAATTATGCACACAATATCCTTTTTATCAAATTGAAATTAACAGTTTAAAAATATTCCAAATGCAGTGCTCTTGGCATGGTCTATTGCACACCTTGTTTTTCACGTAGCATGGATTGCGTCTTCATCTGTCTTATTTGCCTTCGCGTTAAAGGTAAGTAGGCTTTAGCTATTACAGACAATTCCAAAAGATATTACAAATTGTATTGTTCATTGCAGCGAAATACCAAAACGAGTAAGCATGTGATCCAATTTGCAATAGTTACCATATTGGTTTGCATTTGTGACATTGGGGCTTGCATACACACATCAGTTGTTGCTACGGTAGGTATCTTACGCACCATTATATAGTTGTTGATCTTATTATGTTAAAAAACATTATAATTTGTAGAAACCTGATGGGGTCGAAGTAATCACTGGTGCTCCAAAAATCTTCTTCCCATTATTCTACTCAAAAGGTGGCTTATTTTGGATGTACAATGTAAGTTGTCGTTTGATAAGATGATTACGACTCGTATTTAATCTAATTAAAAAAATACAGGTGGCAGTTGCTGTACTGATGGTTGATGTGGTTTTGAAGATGCGAGCAAAAAAGAAGCGCAATAATTCAATAAAACAAGAAATTATACATCACAATAGCAACTTCAAGGAACCAGTTGAACGTGAACGTGAACGCGAACCTCCAGTATTGATGAACTACCCGAGTCAATACCAATATCAATACAACCCTTACAATAAGAACGAGTTGGTTGACAATTACTCGTACAATCATAATTCAGCCATGTCGGTCATCTCAGATATTACAGTGATCCCTGCGAGTCCCGCAAGTCCACCTCCTTCAGAAATCCGCCAATCGTTCAATTACGGCGTAACATTAAGCAAACCACTAGCACTATCGCATTTTCAAGTACCTGTTCCGGAACCAGACTATTAACATTCTCCTACCCCGATTTAAAATTACTGAACACTGGAGAGTCACAAAGAAAAAAGCTGACTATAACACTTGTATTGTACAGAATCGGTTTTTTTTGTTATACAATAAAGTTATTTATTTAATTCTGAAAGATCACATACACGTGATATTTCCAACAGCAAGGAAATCTCAACATCAACTTTGTGTACAACTGAAAGAAATATCGTTCAATACCACAAAATTGATATTGAATTGACCCATTTACTGTTATGCCAGGTAACAATTGCTGGCTATATTTTTTGCAAAATGGTTACAAAAAATCCAGTAATAAATAAATGCAACAGTCGATGTTTTCACTGAGGAAAAGGGTGAAATGAACTTGTAACTGTAATTTCACTGCTATTATATGAGAGCGATTCAAATGAAAACAGGCTAATGGATTTTTTTTACGAAAACTGTGGCGTTTATTTAAAAATAATTTCCACCAGCCTTTAGGCACTTATCCCATTGTGTAACTAGCCCCGTGATTCCTTGTTCGTAAAACTCTGTGGGCCGTGACTTCAGGATCTTCATCCCCTCTTGCTTTACCTCGTCGTCCAAGGAGAATCTGCGCCCTTCACTAAACCGCTTGCTCCACGACTTCACTGCCGACAGTGACAACGAATGTTCTCCATAAACAGCAACCGTACGCCTGTGAATGTCGGTTTGCCGAACACCATCAGCTGTTAAAAACCTTCTTACGCCTCTCTTTGTTCTTCTTTCGAGGCATCCATTTTGTGTGCAATGATAAACCTTCACTGGAGCGCCACCCATCTTACACGCCTGTACAAAATCATACGCAACAGCGCTTCAACAAACAAAATAACCTCCAATACTCATCCCATCACAAGAAGCACATATCCGTACATACTATCAACAAGCTAATATTTTTCTTGCCTCAGCCTACCGCGCGCATGGTGGACTAGCCTGTTTTCAATTGAATCGCCCTCATACTATGTGTGCATACTTTCTTTAGCTATACAACTACATACTGTCTTACTGCCAACTATTTTTGTTGGAAACTCTTAATTTCACGACAAGCTGGGTAATTTTTCCTTCCCGAAGGAGTCAATGAGGAAGATCACTTTAAAGATCTTACTTCAGAAATCACATTTACAGTCTATACATTTAAGCAATTAAGGTGATGACATGATCCAACAAGTACTCGGGGAAATGAATTGAGTAATGAAGCTATCACTGATCTGACGCTATACAGGATAACATTTATCGCGTCACTCTATACTTAGATATGACATTGTATATGGTTTCCTGTTCATTGTGCTGACACAGAATTATTAGGCTCTGTGGCACTCATCTGTCATTAGCCATGCCTAAACACAAGGGTGTATTAATAGGAGTGGCTGTTTTCACTTGGGTAAGTTGACATCTGACATAAAGCATTGAGCTAGAGATATTTGTAAGTTAATTGGTTGATCAGAATCTTATTTACAGGTTCAAGTTATAGCTATGTTTCTGGTCGATTGCACAGTATTTCCTTGGGTGGCTAACTATCACAGTGCAAGGCAATTTGAAATGCATACTGCCAATGGACCCCTATCTGATGGAGTTGCATTTATGTTCCGAATCTATAGAATAGAAGGTACAAAAAATCCCCAATAATGATTTGCTCAATGCATATTATATATAATTTTCTTCTTAACACAGAGCTTTTAGGATGGACTATATCACATTTTGTATTTCATCTGGCTTGGCTTGTATCCTCATGTGTCTTATTTGCCTTCACACTGATGGTAGCTATGTATACATCTAACCCAAGTGAATTTGACGAATTGCAACAAATGAATTCTCCGAATTTCACAGCGTAAACCACAGATAAGACGCCAAATGATGCAATATGCTATAACCACCATGATGGTTTGTGTCTGTGATCTTGGTGCTACCATTCACATGTCTTACGATGCTAACGTACGCGTTTCGTTAATTGCAATACAAATTAACAAAAGATTATGCATTTATAATCTTTCTAATGTATATATAGAGATTCCCACTTCACGGGAACCTTTTCTTCCCGTTGTTTTTCTCCAAAGTTGGCCTTTTTTGGTTATATAATGTAAGTTGAAGTTGTAATTCTTTCTGAAAATTTGCATCCATCCAGTGATACATTTAGAATTGTGTATTATACAGTTAACAGTTGCAGTAGTGATGATAGATGTCTTAACAAAAGAGAAGAAGAGGGATTCTGTGATACAGAAAATTGTAAATCAACACAATGCCAGTGAACCGATGGGTAAAGACAATCCAACAATGGCATATGAGCCTGAAATCAACCAAATTCAAGCAAATGATTTGGTGGACAACTTCTACAATCGACCAGGAATGCAGCAACAAATGACAAATGCAATCCCACAGCCTCTTTCGCAATTCCACCAGTCAAATTACAAAAACCCACATAACAGACCACCATATTTTCAAGAATACATGCAAAGGCAACCGAAGTATGAGGCTAATATTCCAGCACCAGATTACTAGAATCCAATATGTTCCAGTCATGCAATTACTATAAGTTTTCAACAAGTTGTTGCATGTATTTGCAGTGTTTAATACTGTACTTTTGTGTATGATAAGCTGTGATACTGCAAAGTGTGAACTGCAGCGTCATCTGCTGGCTCAGATTGGCTGCACTTTCAAATGCTCTAATAACAGTGTGTTTTGTTATTTCATCATTTATATACAAGACTATATGATCTTTACAGAAACCTATAGCTGTACATATATAAGGAAGACAAATGTCACAGAACGTGTAATAAATAAGGATTATGAATTCACGCGTTTACAATTTATACACAACTTTTTGCATATAATA